>JACCIC010000163.1:997500-1002500 GCA_018907035.1 Sycobia sp. Sy_11 | reverse complement strand
AAAAGGTTTCCGCAACTATCTCGTTAGTTTGTATATTCGATATATAATAATATTAATAACAATAATAATAATGGCAATAATCATCAGAATATAAAGAAACAACTGACGGACAAGAGAAGCGCGTGTACGTCGATCATAATTGAATTGATCGTACTTGAAAAATTTAAATGGCTTCGGCAGCATTAAGTATCGTTTCAAGCGCAGACGCAAAGTTCCAGTAATATTACTCTTCGAAATAATGGAAATGGGCATGGGATCGATCTAAGGTCACAGATGATCTCTGGCACGATAGGAAAAATACTATAATTCTGTTCATCCTGAAAAGGGAACTACGGTTTTTATTATAATTATAAATAATGTGAAAAATTAGAGAGAAAAAATTCCAGCATGGTACGTCACTTACGCTCGTGTAAGAAAATTTTTATGCCTTTAGATTTCAAAGTGGCCCGTGAAGGGGACAGCTCGTGTAAAAGTATGACAAGAGTTTCCGAATACTTGCGTCACGACTTGCACAACCGTATTATTCAGCTGAATGTACAGCGGATGCATTGAGCTTTCTTATCCACTAATTGTCTATCCACTATAGTCTTTATCTTTACTATTTTTTGTTTTAAATATGCATGTATCTATCGATGAATTCGGCATGCACACTTGTTCAAGTCTACGTCTTTTGTATATTTTTATATATAACTTAAATAAGTGCCCGGTCCAAATTTTCCTTTCGGTTTATTATAAACTGTCGAAGTTGTCAAATTTCCTAATTCTACAATTGGTATATATATATATATATATATATATATATATATATATATATATATATAAATTATATATTATATGAAGTTTTTTTCCAGAACGCCTCCTCGCAAAGCAAAACTCGATTCCGGATCAGCTTCTCGCCATATATGCACGACGACTCTTTTTATCCCTGTGATATCCGGCGTACATGTGCACAGTTATGTATAGACGCAAACGCGGCGCGCAACACACGTCTTACCTGTGTATTTCATTTCATCGGTCGAATAAAATTCAAAAAGGCGATCCTTTTCCTTTTCGTGGCCCGTGCTCGCGGACTATATATATATATATATATATATATATATATATATATATATATATATATATATATATAGATACACGTTCAACCGCGCAGTGGTTCGAAGTCGCCTCCCCCACTCCACTTCGTGATCCAGTCTCACCGCACCCTCGAACTAGAATGCCTCTGTATAAGATATATATATATATATATATATATCTAGACAAGAGGGCATTCGGGGGCCTTCGCCATTCAACCCCTCATCCCCCTCCTCGCGTATAGGTATACTCGAAAAGAAGCCGCGCTCTGAATTATCTCCGCGGGATTGGATATGCGCCCGGGATCCCATACTCGCCGCGTAGACACCTTTACATGTACACGGGGATATCCACATCTGTGTACGTGCGTCTGGCTGCGTATGTATGTGTCTTTGCATATGTAGCATGCGCGTAATGCCAGACTAATTTCCCATGATATACCGTGAGTGTGTGTGTGTGTGTATGCGATCGCGCGACAGTGCGCGTGCGTGTATATACGATGGTGTAGAGCAGACAGGCGAGGAAGAGAGAGAGAGAAAGGAAAACTAGAAAGGCCTTCGCACCATTGTCCCCAATCTTCGCGCGTGTACAGTGCTCGATTACGTCGTGTATACTATGTACACACACACACACACACACACACCACACACACACACACACACACACACACACACACACACACACACACACACACACACACACACACACACACACACACACACACATATATATATATATATATATAGGTATAGATGCTATGTATACGTATATACGTATTATACTCGCGATGAAGGCGAGGACGAAGGGCGCTCTTACTCTTGGATCCGTGCGGTGGCGAACGAACGAGGCCCGATCGCGACCCGACAACCCCGAGTCCGGACTCCCACGCGCGTGTTTCCGAGAAGCGCTTGCTTTGATGGTTCGCGCGATCCGCGAGCCTCTCCTCTTGTATATACATACACACATATATATCGAGTTTATTCCCGGTCCCGTATGGCAGCCACGGGATGATTGCGCCTTCCCAGAGACAAACGATACACATACACACAGAGAGACAGAGAGAGAGAGAGAGAGAGAGAGAGAGAATGTATCGCATTTCATTTACCTTCCCAAATTAAATAACTTAAAAATGAGTATAATTGACAGAGATAACAGTAAAAATTATGCAATTGAGTTACGTGGCATTAAATAAGTCACATTATTTATTCACTGTTTTCCATAGGGACCTACGGAAATATAGAATTGTCAATAATATTGAGAATATAGTATATTTGATAGACGTATGAAAAGACGTCGGAGAGAGAGAGATAGAGAGAGAGAGAGAGAGAGAGAGAGAGAGAGAGAGAAAATGATAGATCTATAGACAGAGGCTTATTTCTTTGTAATCTGGAATGTAAAATTCTATAATAAATTACATTATTCTAGACAAAATACTTTGTGATAATATAAAAGAGTTCATAAAATGCTAAAATAATATCAAATCATAAATATCTATATATCAATGCAGCAAGCGAGTCTTATCGATATCAGAGATATATTACTGGTAGCGGAAAATATGTTGGTATAGATATTCTTATCTAACTTATAAAAAAATTATTATAAACGAACAAATATAATTGAGCGTCTTCCCACATCTATTAATCTCGCTGTATAATGCCATTGATCAGTTATATAGTTTCAGAGGTAAGTCTCTTTTACAGCCTGTTTTTTTTTTAGACTTTTCAACGAAAAAAATACATACAGACTTTTAAGCTGTTCATGGAATCAAGCAAAATATATCTTGCGCTGCCTTGTCTTACGATGAGTAAAATATTGCTCTTTTTATCAGTAGTGAGAGAGGGAGAGAGAAGGGGGGAGAAGAGGAGGCAGGAAGAAGCATCAGGATATCAAGGAAGGACCTGGCAAAAAAGTATATTATTATTGCATGCGTGTGTTAAAATGAAAAAAAAAATGTTCTCCAGAGCAGTATCGATACCGCTCGCACCAATCGCTATATATATATATGACCACTTTTGAGCGCGGCTCTCGGACCGTTCGATTATGTACGTGGATGAAAAGCAAAGTCGTCCCCGGGGGCATTTCTATGTTATATATACAGCTATGTATCCAGCCGCGATATAAATATCGAGAATTTTCCTATAGGCTTTTGTCAGGAGTCGGCAGTCGTCTTTCTCAAGACCAATCTGTATATATATATATATATATATATATATATATATATATATATATATATATATTACATTTGCAGTATAGCTCGTCGATGTGAATAATCTCCTCTCTCTTTCTCTCTTTCTCTCTCTCTCTCTCTCTCTCTCTCTCTCTCAGTATTTCTCTAGCAAGCGAGATTACTGAAAAATTCCTGATGGGAGCCGCGGCTATCCATCAGTTCGCCCGGTCGTTCACGCTTCGCACGTGCTAGTGTTCCCCGAAAGTCGAAGACTTCCTTGTTTGTCAATAGCACGATTAAGATATATATATATATATATATATATATATATATATATATATATATATATATATATTATTTTCGTCATTGAAACTTTGTATCAAAATGTGGCGTGATATCGTATTCTTGCCAAGTATTCTTGTATGAAAAACGACTCAATGTAAGAAAATCTTAAACTTTTGCACTTTTCTCACACCCAATACAGTTTCTAACAATGTTGCCTCCTGTCCTTCGGAGAAAATACGTATTATATTGTAACTCTCGAAAAGAGTAACTCGCGTACATTGAGACCACAACCAAAAAACTTCCTATTAAATAAAAACATAAATTATTAGAAATATTGTGTATCCACAGCTGTGGCTTTTGCCCGCTATATTCGAGCAATTTGTGGATCCCGTCCCAAAAGAAATTTTCTCGTATTTGGAGGCCAGGAACGACTCGAGCTAATTTTTTGTTGCCTTTTCGCGACGCGGAGGTTACTTCGACGAGGACAGTCCGCGTCGACGAAGACGATGTCCTGGTCGGAAGGGTGATGGCCCGTGAAGGGTTTGACCTTGCAGTGCTCGTTTTCAACTCATTAACGACGTAGGAAAGAATGGCCCATCGACTGTTCGATCCTTTTGCAGAAATTCATAGTAGACCATGGTCCTCTCATACCACCAAAGGTCCACTTATTCACGTTGAAATTCCAGCAACAAGTCGATGCAAAAACGACTTCTCCTGATGATGCCGAAGAAAAAAATCCGGAAAACTGTTATAATTAAAACTAAAATTAACCGACTGAGGTAAGTTTAGCCTTTGAAGATGAACGGGAATGGTTCAAAACGTGGAAAATTAAAGGTACATTTAAATTTAAGGTGATGGTAGCAGTCAGGTTGTCCTTTACTAACATAAAATATAGAACATTTTATTTTTATTTTATTTTTGTAGCAGTAATTTCCAGATTCTATGGAGAGGGGGACATTATAAACAAGAACAGTCTGACTGTCATTATAATGGTATAACAGATTATCGAATTAAGAACTAAATCCGTTAAGAATACTTATTAATTAAGATTTACAGATATTTTAAAGACGAGAAATCGTGAACAATTACACAAAGATTCACTTTATCAATGTGCATATACTGAATTATTAGATTCGTTAAAATAAACAGCGAAGGACCAACTGCAATTTTGATCGGTAAAATTTTGCTACCGCACCAGAGAGCGTTTAAAACCACTAGAATTTCATCTGTAGTTCTTGGGTAATTTTCATGCATTGAGGTTACGTTATTTCGATCAGTGATAATTAACTAACGACCGTACTTTGCAGATGTACTGATTTATTTTCAAATAGTATCAGTCAAAATTATTCAATAACTACCGATTGAATTAGTGATTGTGACAGACTTTTATTATGATGATCGCGATCATATTACATCAATTATATCGTTTACTTTTTCTTAATGTCCAATGCAGAATTTTTCTACAATTTTCTACTAA
>JACCIC010000163.1:912500-992500 GCA_018907035.1 Sycobia sp. Sy_11 | reverse complement strand
ATATATATATATATATATATATATATATATATATATGCGCGCGCGTTCGCTCGGCGGACTACGTTTTTGGAACTGATTGGGGAAGGGAGGGGGAGGCGCGAGTTTCGCGCGATTATGATTTACGATTCGATACGGGCTTTGCCGGCCGAAGCTGCGCCGGTTTTTGAATTCGATCACCATTGATCGTCGCCATTAATCAATCCCTGCAGTTATTGCTGGAAAATTTCGAGATTCCAGACTAAAGTTTCTCGATATGCAATCACATTAATACTCTTCAAATGATTTTCGTACTCCTTAAAATAATTCCTTAAAAGGCTCCTTAATATTCATTGGGATTTCGTTAAATCAATATGAATATATATATATAGTACATTTCTTACCGTGCAGGGAAAGGCTTTATTTGCGAAACGAGAGGTTTCAGACCCGTGACCAAACCGACGATTATGACGAGTTTCTTAAAGAAATCTTCACGTACCAGGTGAGGATTGTATTTTTCCCCGTGACAAGCGGAATCAAACGGCCGAGCTGCTATTACTAGGTTACAAATGTGGAAAATATATTTTTTAGAAGCTTTAGTTTTAAATTTTTTAATTTCGCTTAGTACGATAGGAATTAACGAAGTTTACGATGTAATTTAAAGTAACTGTAATAATCCACACATTCAGCGGAATTATATGTTATAATTTCCAATTCACCATTGTGCCATTTGTAAAACATCGTTTTGTAAACTTTTACTCAAACATTCTTCGTTGAGCCACAATAAAAACACAACTACACTGCCAAAAAGAATTTTTTTTTTTTCATTTCAAAATCGTACGGTTGCGATTATAAACTGTCGTTAGACGATCATAATTATCATGCCTCGTGAAGACCGTAAGACCGATAAAAATATTTCTCAGTTTCTGTTGCGTTATTCTCCTTGGGCCAATAACAGCCCTGCCTCGCGAAACTTCCAAACCCCGCTCGCCAAGAGCAAATGGGCGCAAAGCCACGTCCATCCTTCGCAGGTCGTCTTTTATATGTATTTTACAGTGGCCGAGAAATCCCGCCGGGTGGCCGAAAGATAAGGCCGCTTCCGCCCCCTGGCATTTGTCGCGCCCTCGTCTTTCGCGCCCCTCCCCCTCGATTAACGAAATAAAGGGCCCGTACGATGGATTAAACGGTGACGACCAAAGGGCGAGAGAGGGAACACCCGCACTCCTAGATCTCCGAAGCGTGCGCGCTGCGTATAACGTCGGGTGAAAAGAAAAATGGAAATTCCTTCGTTCTTTCCCTCCGTCTCATTCTCTCTTTCTCTCTCTCTCTCTCACTCTCTCTCACACACACACACTTTCTCTCTCTTTCTATTGTTCTCTGTTTGATTCGTTGACACGCGCGCTGCGCATGCAGCTTCGCGTACAAAAGAAGCTTTTCCTCCGTGTTTCTTCCTTGGATATTTACCTCGGGCGAGGGAGAGGGTCCAGGCCCAAGGCACCCCGGACCAAGAGGGCTCCAATTTATAAATAAATTAGAATTATTAATATTATATTACCAGAAGCACAATTTATAAAGAAATATTGATTGAAATGACAAAATGCTTGTAACGAATCGTTAGATTTTTTTAAATGTTCCTGCTCTCCCACCGCTTGCTCTCTCGCTCTTTCTCTCTCTCTCTCTCTCTCTCTCTCTCTCTCTCTCTCTCTCTCTCTCTCTCTCTCTCTCTCTCTCTCTCTCTACCATAATAGATTAATGGTTCACAATTCAAATAGTCCACCCGGTCGATCATTTCATTAGTTTTAGTCTAATGCCGACAAAGTTATATTGTAAAATAAATGCGAAAATCATAATTATGATAATCATATTAATGATACGTATTCATTGTCAATTGTATTCAATTGTTTCGGACAGTACTGAAGGTATGCTCAAATGCATGAGAAAATTATTGTTGGCACTTTTTGCACAAAATTTTTAATATTTTAATATGTGTAACATATTATCTATATGTATAATAAATACATTATACAATATGATTTAAAATGAAATAGCTTTTCAAAAAAATTTTCAAAGCATTTTTTTCGTAAACGCCGTGAATAACTGAAGAAGAAAACGTTGTCAAGTAATATAATGCATATAATATATTATTATTAATATCATTATCATTGTTATTTTTTATCTTTTTATTCATCTTTTATGGTCAGGTAAAACTCAGAAAAATACCGTTTCCCACCAGGTTTGGAGTAAATATGAATTTAGTATTATGGATTATCATCGACGAGCATACGCTGAATTTTATACCGAAACATCTATTTTACTGAACACGCAACTCTTGAATGTCGCTATTGTATTATGTACCTGATATTTCAACAGAATTTCAACCTAAACGACATCGAGAGGGTGAAATGGGATCAAATGTCTTTTTACGCATTGTTCCGATTTTTATCGCAATTTTCGAAGTACATACCATTAATAATTGAAAAATATAAATGATTTTGACAATATAACTTTATTAGTAAATAATATTTCTACAATTTGAAAAAAATAATGCAGACATGCGATTATGCAATAACGAGTCTGCAAAGAAACGAGTGTTTGCATTTTTTTAATGTTTTAAAATTTACCACTTTATATTCATCGAATTGCACAAAAAGAAAACTAAGGCTAATGCATTTGCGAAGTCCCAATACGAGATGCCATTATATCAAATAAACTATAATCGTAGTTCTACGCGTGTGCGCGGTATGTAGCGCGAGTTGGGGCCGTGTCGGGGGGTGCTATATATATATGCATATGTATATACACAGCGCGCGCGCGAGTTTTGGCGCTCGCCCGCGCGCGCGCATGAATTTTTATGGGACGACCGCGCGTATGCGAATCTGCATATAATGACGAAGAGCTGATTGGGCCGGATGTGGCGCTCCCACAGCCCTCGGCGGCGAGCTCGCGCCCGAGCCGACGCATCGACGTTGAGCATAAAGCGAGTGAGTGAGGGAGAGAGAGATAGAGAGAGAGAGAGAGAGAGAGTAGGAGAAAGGGAGATGGACAGGGGGGCGGGCGGGCGAGGAATCTCCGAATATTTTACACATATAGATATATACACGCGCATGTATATCCGTACGTATGCACCGAGTGACGGACACCTCGTCTCGCGCGATTGTGTGCGCTCTCAGCCGCAAGTTCTTCCCCGTCACCTTCCCCCTTTTTTTCGACCCTTTTTTTTCTCTCTCGCGCATTCCACCGTCTGCGGCTAAGCTTTTATTCCTATACACGCGCGCGCGCGCGCACACACACGTGCACACCCGCACGCATACGGGGTGGACGATCAATGAGATTGATTGCCCGCCACGCGCGTGCACCTTTCCTATATATATATATATATATATATATATATATATATATATATATATATATATATATATGTATGTATATAAACTGCTGTCGCCACCACGATATATGTGATACCAACGTCGAAGTGTAGAGCTACCGATTCGAGCTGCACCAGTAGCCTCGAACGCCCTTAAAATATTAGCGAACACCGCTCGGTTGCGGGATCTGAGCCTTTGGATTACGTGCGCGCGCATATTACACGTGTATACACGGCGTACCGTTCGGGAAACGTTTATCTTGTAGGAAACCGCTGTTGAATTTGGTCCAACATATAAGACGGAACGTCATTTCAGTTGTATATATTTTTTTCTAGATAGGCCCGGTATGTAAAAGACGGGACTATTTCTATCATGCGATCAAATTGGGTTTATTTTGTGCCTAAATTTGAAATATAATATGAATTTTTCAGAAATTTTATCTTTTCCTCAAGATCGAATGAAGATGAAGTTGCCGTCAAAAAAAGAAAAGAAAATTAAGAAAAATTTTCCCGATATTATAAACATTTGTAAAACGAAGTTGAGAAATTTCAAAGGCGTGCCTCATACAACAATTAATAGTATTTTTATTATCTAGAACAAGTTTTGCGTTTCATAAAATTCTAACGTTCCTTACATTCGTTTACGGAATTACTGAAAGAATACCCTTGAGTTTTCACATATGACACTGTTCGTTCGGAAACGTTGAAATAAAACGTTAAAAAGTTCAGGATGTTAATTGACTATTGTTCTTCGGTATTAAAAAATCAAAAATTTTCCTTTCTTCGTTTAAATTAACCGATAGACAAGTACTTGATGATAATACCGGTGGAATTTACGTTTAATATGAGAAAACATTATTCAAATGTTTCCAACATTATTGTAAAATAATAGTATAATAATAAAATAAAGTATGCACAGACAAAACAAAACGAACATTTATATTCAGGAAAAAAAATTCTTCGTCTTGAATTAAAAAGGACAATCTGACTTTCATCAAAGATAATTATCATTCTGAATGACGACATTACACGTTATTACTTTATTAAAGAATTAGCAACTATATTTATAAGAAAAATTTTCATTGCTAATTTGTATCTATGAAAAAATCTATTATCTATGTAAGAATTACATACTTACAATTACAAGCTTCTTGTCTAAAATAAATAATAATCTTGTACAATAGGGAAATGCCAATAATTTACAAAAAAAAGCAATTCAGCCGAGAGTAGTATAAAAAAATTCTTATTTCTACGATCCAAAATTTCGTTTTCTAAATGGACTCATATATATATATATATATATATATATATATATATATATATATATATATATTGAATATCCTGTGTATATGACATTAGCGAGGCCAATGGCGATATTACCCATGTATACGCACCCTCGCGCGCCCACACACACACACACACACACTGCTAGCTGTGTTTTTATAGCTGCCGCTGTTTAGCGCTCGACCAAATACGCGCTTACGTATACAAATGGAGAATTTCGGACGTAGGAGTTTTCGATCGTCATCTCTATTATTGTTTTCGAACGATCGTCATGGATTGCGGTAGATCGTGAGCCGTGTCTGAATGGATCTTGGATTTTCAATGGAAATGCGCAAGTATGGATTAATCGGCGACGATGGAAAAATCAACGCGGATACACGCGTGCGGCTCATTCATTCGTTATCATTTGTTATGTTTTTTTGTTTTTTTTTTTTTTTTTAAATCTAGATCGAGCACGATCGATTGTTGGTGCTTGGACGAGGATATTACTGACAGTATACAAAAAAATAATAATAGAATGGAATATAAAGAACGTATATATATATCATGAAATTATCGTAAAGTGACCGAGGAAAAAAATTCCACGATACTACATCTGTATGTTCACGTGCTCGACTTGTACCACGAAGATAAAGCCAGACATTCCCATAGATTCGGGACGAGAGGCAGAAATGACGTAATTTAACCCTTGGCTGTGTACGCGCAGCCTTCAGGTGACAGGAAACAATGAAAATTTCGTGATACGGCCAGATAGATATCATTGATTTTGTTCACTATATATATATAAGCAAACCCTTGATATTCTTATCCTATCATAAAATCGGGCCTGTCTCTGCTGCGTAATAAGCGCGCCGCATCTGTCGCGCTTGTATTGTGAAAAAAATTTATCGCGTTCCCCACGCGAGACTGCCGGGCTATTCTCTCGCCATTAAATCGTCGGAAATTATTTCGCAATAATAAAGAAAATAATGGCTTTGGAAGGAGAAAAAATTAATTTGCGACAAAGACGCGCAATTCAATCGCCTCGCCAAAGATCTTAAAGGGTTCCAAATCCAAGAGGTGAGAGGCGATTTTTAATATTGGGAAAAACTTGTATAGTTAAGAAATTTAATGGAAATAATTAATAGATCGTAGTTTTTTCTTGATATTTTCAACAATTTATTGGACTAGCTCTTGATCATTGAAGTTATCCAAATAGTTAATCGACTTTGAAATCACTATTTGGCCTTTAGTGTCAGCCGACGAATCACCAAATCGGAAATTAATGTAAATAGAGCCAATAGCAGAGCTATTGAAATAAAAATGATGTAAGTTTTTTATTTTATTTTATTTATTTTATTTTCCGTAGTGTACGGCGGTCTTTGACGTCCGATTAAGAATACAGGTTGGCAAAGATTAAACAGAGATTGCAGATGTTTACCATTCCTAAATACCTCTGCTACGATCTCATGCGTCCTCTGCATCTATAGATACGTGTAACTTGGGCGGACTTCCGTTTTCGTCGGCGAAGTCACGATTCGCACGAACGTATTCGAGACGGGCTTTCGGCTTAGAGAGCGGGAAAAAAGGAGCGTGACGAAAAGATTTACCACGATAAACAAAATAGAAGAATTTAATGTCGTGTAAATTTGATTACTTTGTCATGAACTGTCGTTTAAAAATAGAATTAGAAAAAGTTATAATTCGCGTGAACTGTTCGCAAAAATAGTAAAAATCTGTAATAGATTGTAAAGATTTCAGAAATATGTAATATCATAATTGTAAACAATACGTTTACACTATCACCTGGTTATATTTCTAATTTTATTTACGTCTATGTGACTATAATATAGTTAAGTTCTACTCCTTTTTCAAATTATATATAGTTTTCACGTATATCTTTATTACCAAAACTGGGCAAAAATTACACGTTTTATCTTAAACTGCGTGTATAAAAAATCGACGAGATGTCGCCAAAATAAGTGCTGAATTATAACAACGCGAAGATAGTCGTCATTTTATGAAATATACTGTACTGAGCATTGACAATCGCACCAAATTACGGGACTTCTTGTCTATTATTGCGTACAAAGTCTTGCAAGTCATTTCACGTCCTCTATTGTCTTGAAACATAATATAACGTAACTTTATATTAATTTACATATTGTATATTGCTATTGTAATATTTTTACGAAATTAAATAATAGTTTAATTTTACAATAATAAAATAATAATATATTAAATTCTAATATAATAATATATAATTCAATTATGTATATTCATAATTTAAACGTATGACAAGAAAACGTAATAATTTCGTTAAGCAGAGAACGTCGTTTTCATAGTTAGTATATTATAAGAAATGATTATTCGTCAGCATAATTGATATTATCATAATGGAAATTTGATCGTCAAGTATATAAGATTTTCTGTATTTTCCCTCTTAGTTTGCGCTCTCAACCTTTCACCTCGTCATTTATCAATTATAGTTTCTTTTTACATATTTCTCGAGGAATTACTGGATTATAAGCAACTTATACCTTGGATCATTTGCTTTATTGATTCTATCTTCCATATTCATCCAAATGTCCTGATAAAAAAACTTATTTAATTATTACAAAAATTATTTCAAATCTATCCATTTTAAAAATCTTTCTATTTTCAAATAACAAAAAAAAAAAAACATATTTTCAATTACGTCCTAACACGTAAAAGTCTTATAATTTGGCTCTATCGTCTGAAGACAAGTCGATGTAAGCATCGTTCTCATCAGCTTCCCAAGCGTCATCATTATTATTATACACTATTATTAATATACTAATCATTCGTTCACGGCTACTCGAGCTTCCGCTGTCGAATACATTTATTGTTTTCTTTTTTTGTTATTTTTTTGTTCGATGTTCGTCATATTGACGTCGATCGGATGGTATCATCCGAATAAATCGCGATAAATTCTCAACGACGCGTCGTTGTAGGGACGATATTTCGCGCAGCTCTATATATATATATATATACGTATCACTCGTGCAGCAATAGCAGCAGCAGTAGCAGCCCCTTTGTGAAATCGCCCCCGGGAGAGGGAGAGAGAGAGAGAGAGAGAGGATAGATTGTGTTAAGGGTCACCAGGTCCGGTCGGCCAGCGGCAGACGGCAATGTACGTATATATGTATATAATACAGCCTTGAGAATCCGGAGGAACCAGCCCCTCCGAACCCAACCCCCGCGCGCCCCGCGCGCGCGGTGGGAACGAACGGGCTGAGGGGGCCCCGCGAGAGCGCGCGACGCCGGCCGTCGACGTCTCCGCGGGGCATCTGCGCGGAAAAAGAGCGTGAGGGAGACAGAGAGAGAGAGAGAGAGAGAGAGAGAGAGGGAGCAGGAGAAGGCAAGCCGAGAGAACTCCCCTTAACCTAACGCTCTCACGGTCTCCTTCTCCTGGAAGAGATCGGGGAGGGCGCGCGCGCCTTTGGGGTGCAAGTATTATAGATATATATATATAGCCAGCGCCAGCGGCCGCGCGAATTCCCTTGGAGAACGCGCCCAGAAGGGCTTCCACGCTATAGACGCTTCCCCCCCCCCTCTCTCTCTCTCTCTCTCTTTCTCTCCCGGGCTTTCTTCCTCTATATATCGATGCCTAAAGTACTTCTCTCTTCTGGCTGATTGCACAATACTCTCCCCGATTGACCGAGGTGGGCTTCAGCTAAATCGAGCTGTTACACATGCGCGTATATATATATATATATATATATATATATATATATATATATATATATAGGATGCCTCAGTACTGTCATATACCTTTTAATTATCTTTAAGACAAACATATTCGCGGTGCTCTCTGCGTTGACGCTGCGACTGATTGTCGATCGGGGAGACCGATCGAAGTTTTTTACGGGGCTCCACCAAAGGTCCGGGCGCTTTCCTGGAAGAAGCCCCTTTTTCCCCATTATTACACCATGTTAATTGATTGTCTTATATTTATTCAGTGGTATTGCGGGCGTTCGGGATGAAGTAAAAAAAAAAAAAAAACATTTATTAGTTACTCCGGGCCGAGTCGAATCGACGAACTAATTTCGCAATTTTAATCAAAGATCAATTGGCTGGATGGTTTTTGTATGTTTTTTACATAAATATATATGAATGTACGTTTCTGTAATGTTAACAACAGAAAGATTGTTTATATTGTAGTTATTTTCAAAGATTATAGTTCATTCTTTGATTTTATCGAAAGTACGTGTTCACAGTTTTATAAACTTAAATCTGTAATTCAAATTTTAAATTAACATTAACGTATCTGATCGCTACTTTTTATAGAAATATTCAAAATAAAAAAAGAATTAATTTTAAATCTACCCCAAGTCAAAGTAAAAGAACTGATTCTTTATAGAAACATTAAAAAAGTTCCTCTCCGTTTTTTGAACAAAATTTTCATTTGAATCCCAAGAAATAGTTTTGAACTAAAGAAAGTACATTTATTTATTTGATTCCAAAAAAATTGTGTTTAATTAATGCAAAGGTATTCGTCTTGTACAAAGTTTCTTTAACCTAAGTAAATAATTTATTGATTTGAATAATCAATAATTTACCTTTAAATTTCGCAAAATAAATTATTTATTTAAATTTATACAAATTCTGACGTTTTATCCGCGTCGATGGAGAATACGAATAATCCGCTCGCGCCAACATCCGATAAGCCGGAGCGCACGATGCCTGGACTTACGTGCTCCAGTCTAAGAGAATACGTATCGGAAATTGGGATGATTTCCTTAACGCGCGCATTGGAAAAACGCTTTCGGATGGGGGGAGGGGGGTGGGATAGATCGTTACGCACTACGCTCGACGCTCGTCCGGCGGGACAAATTTGAATAATCGCCTGTGCCATGACTCCCTCTCGGATTTGTCCGCGTATTGGGGTGAAAAAAGATACACACGCACATACAGACACATACACGAGCGAAGATCCGAGCAGAGATCGATTAACATATACGACGTGTTACACGCAGAAAATTCTTTATAATCTAAATTCAATGGTCAGTTTTTGGGTACTATATATATATATATATATATATATATATATATATATATATATATATATATATTTATAGTTGACACGCAAGAGACCACCAACGGGAGAACACCCATCTACGTCTTCGATGGATCATCCGATTCGTGTGTATATTTGTGAAAATGTGCCGTGATTTCACTCCCCCCCCCCTCGCTCTTTCAGATGACAGACTGTGCAGACAGTCCATTGTATGATTTAACATCTCGGGTGACGCTGTGGAGAACGTCGTTTCTATATACACATGCACAGATATATGCGACAAAAACCTACCGCCGAGACCGTAAGAATTCGGGTAAAATTCTCCCAAGACTCGATCACCCCTCCAACATCTCTCCCCCAACACCCAATGACCTCTCTTCAATAGGCGGGAAAGTTACGCCCGTGACCCCTTCCCATCTGACACACACACACACACAGACACACATATGCGTCGATTCGATAATTAATTACCGACGACGAACCTGTAATACGTCTAATTTTCTACGGGAATGTTTTAAAACTTGGCATCTCCCCCCTCCACTATACCAATCGTTGTCTAGCAAGCGCATTATATATATATATATATATACATACATACATACATACATACATACATACATACATACATACATACGTACATACATACATGCAGAGACACCTAGGTATATACGTAGAACGCAATATCGCTCCGTCTAATCTCGTCCCAGATGGCCGTCTCTCGTCGTCGCAGGTACAGTGGAATTCACGCGCTCGAAGGTCGCGCCCGAGTCTCACGACCGATCGCCCATAAGCGTCCGGAGGCGGTGGGGGCAGCCGGCGCACCCCGATCGACTCCCTTTTCCCACACGATGCGCCGGCGAGCCTTCGGGTGATCGCTCGGACGTCTTCCTATATATATATATATATATATATATATATATATATATATATATATATATATATTTCTGTGCACATCATGCGGGGACTCCTTCCACCTCTCTCCCTCCTTCGCGCCACTTCCGAATAATATAAAGTGTTGCGCGCACGCAACGACGGGGGCCAGATGCTTCCGTATGACTTATCGTGGGCACGGCCTCTCCACGGCGCGATGCGCGTCGGCGCGCGACGCGCGAAAGGTGCTCGCGGTCGGGGCGGTGTCGGGGGCGCGGCAAGACGAGAAAGGTGAACATAATGACGTAGGCGACCGCGTCGCGGATCGATAAGAGGGAGGGGGGGTGAAGAGGGCTCGGTAGGAAAATTAATTTTTCGTCCTTTTTTTCCCTCTTTTTTTTTGTACAGCACGTTCGAGACTCTAGACCGACGTTCGTTTCAGGAAGCGTCATTCTGACATAATAAGAAAACAGTGGAGATCGTAACTTTTTAAGTTTATTGTTTTTTTTTCACCCTGTTAAATCAATAGAAATTAGGGGTTAAAAAGGGTAATTCAAAAAATAATTAAGAGTTACTTATAAAAGTGATAACGTGATAATATCCTTTTTCGAAATGACAATTACATTTGATGAAAGGAAGATTCTTCTTTTTAATTTAATCTGAAAAATTTTTGTCCTCGATGTAAATATTTCGTTCATTTATCAATAATTGAAAGTATTTGGACATAATATTTTCCTGATGTAAAGCTAAATCTATGCCAGTATCATCAAGTACTTTTCGATCAGATAATTAAAATTTTTTTTCAATACTCGTTCAAATTCCATCATATTTTGTTCGAGAATTACGAAAACTAACGTGGGAAATATCAAAGTTTTATTAAATGCATAGTTTATTTTAGCTATTTTACAAACTATGGATTTCGGTTATTTTTTTAAAGAAAATTCCATTTCTTGTTATTCAGCAAGAATAGACGCACCTTCTCTTGAACATGACATTCAAATTTCTGACTTTAAACTTATAGATACTTGTAATACGATTAAAAAAAATTTTTTAACTTTAACTAAAGTTATTTCTTGCTTAATTGGCGTTGAGGCAAGGAAAAAAGTGAAAATTTTAGATACTATTTGAAAATTCTGCGTAATAAACGTCGTACCCTTTTTTAGATACTAGGACTTTTTAGAGGAAGTTTTAAAACTTAAAAAAAAACTGTCTGCTTTTGAGTTTAGAGCAAGTAAATTATAGCCGTTTCCTAAAACTTAAAAATTTTCTGAATTTACTTCTTCATATAGAGCACAGTTATGTGGATATATATATATATATATATATATATATATATATATATATATATATATAGATCGATATATATAGATCGATATATAGAAGCATGAGAATCAACTTTTTTCGCTACTATACACCCTTCTGGTTTATATAAAAGTTAAACACGTGTCGATGAGTCAATTACCCGCGTATCTACGCATAATATACATGTATACGTGTATATATTTATATACATTATTATATTTCAGGTTACACATCTATGCATATAATATATATAAGCTGTCCGGATGACTCGTATATATATATATCCGAGTTCTCACTTCCCTGCGCTTAGCAGGTTGGTTCGTGCGAAAAGGGACTGTATTACGCTTCCGTACAATATCACCGACTCTTCTTCTTTTGTTTCCTTATATTGTTTCAAGTATATATATATATATATATATATATATATATATAAATAGGGTTGAAGGGCGAGCGCGTACTGCCAGCTGTTATATACGCGCATCGACGCGCGACAGGACTCTTTATACGTCGTCTCGCTCCTTTTCATTCCCATCCGATGAATCGTCCTTTTTGTCCTTTTTTTTGTCTTTCCATCGGCTTTGTCCACACGCCGCTATTCTCGAGGTCGAATTTTCGAAGTTCTTTTTTTTTTGCCCGACCGCACTGGGCTGCGTCAATTAATGTGCGCATATATAAAAACCCTGTACCAATTCGCGCGCGCGCGCGCGCGTTAACGGGCGAAAACGTAAGACATGGAAATTTTGGGGCGCGCATTACCCTCTGCGTAAATCGTAAAACGCGAATCATTGTTTCGTATGGGAAAAATGATGGTTATATTTGTGTATACGAGTGTCGTAAGCTCAAAATACGAATGTCGTCGATATGATTGTCTAAGCGTAGAATGGTCGCGGTTATGTATATATATATATATATATATATATATATATATATATATATATATATATATAATTAATTATTTTATCATTATCATCTACCTAACTTAAGTGGTGAACTTTTAATTGGTCTATATAATCTATCGAAAAACAATTACAGTCAGAACATGGAAAACATTTTCAAAATATCAAGCTAATGTATATGAACTTGATAACGCCGAACGACCCTGTCCTAGATGGCATCCCATCCAGACGTAGGCGTATATTGAAACAAGTAACTAGTGATGTAATGACTGTACGAGTGTTTTTTTTCTCTACATATATTTTCCATTAGAAAATCTCGTGCGCGGACATTGAAAAATCAGCGATATCGGCAATTCTGCTGGGAAAACTTGTAAGCAAGTCAATGTATATATATATATATATATATATATATATATATATATATATATATATATGCATGCGAGAAGGTACCCCACATTTTAGTAATTACCCTATTTTTCACACACACGCATATTTATATATATAAACGAGCATCAATCACAAGCTTCTCGATAAGACACTAAGTAACTATATATATCGTTATGCTAATCCTGGAAAATCCATTTGCTCTATTTATCATATTGTTTTCGCAAGAAAAACATGAACACATCAAGCAATTTACAGTCAGATTCTCGAGTTCATTATACACTTACGTACGTATATATGTACTATGTACATAAATTAATTTTGCTAATGCTTCAGTATAAGCCATGATCACTTATCTTACGGACAACTATTCAAAGAAGAAAATTGAGAATCGGCTAATCCGTCGAATTCCATCGTATTTTAATGACGCAGATTACAAACCATTATATATAATGTATGGGATCCGTAAATTTCTTTTAAAATTTGTTGATATAGAATTCGATTGGAGTAAAATAAGGCTTCTCATTTGGATCAAATTCTCGTTCTGATCTCAAAATTGGCAGCCGCCTTCTTGCGTATCTCCACTTTTACATTTTTCATTATCCTGAATAAATCCGGATAATGTAAAGCTGTGTTATTGGCTGTAGGCAGCCCCCAACCATCAACCGACATCGACGTCACGAGAAAATCCATTTAGCATTCTATTTAGTTCTTTATAATTGTAAGGATCTGTATTAAAACTTAGTACAGAGTAATTTCAATATGCATTTGAGGGCCGGCTATGGTCACAATCAATCCAGCACCAAAGGCATTATTATCATTTTCTTAACGTTTTCAAGAAAGAACGGGTGTGCTGGATGAATGGAAACTAGTGAAATTTTAGTTCGATTTTCCAACTGCACTGCTTTCGAACAATTGCAAATGTTCAAAAAAAAAATACAATTTTTTGTAGCAATAATTATATGACTTTGTCATAAAAATTTACTTTCATATTAATTAATTCGTCAATTAAATTCTTCCGATTACATTTTTTTTCCTATTTCAATAAGGTTTCTATTTACAATATATAAACTAAAAAGTATACATAAACAAAATATTTTTACCCCAAATGAGGCCTACAATGGCTTATAATTATGTCAAGCTTAATATTTCAATACCTATAGAAGGTAATAAAGAAGTCCTAGCAGCTAATACTTGCTAATATACAAAATAATTATATGTATACTAATGCAGGTGTATGTTAGTTATGTCTTTAATGTATTTCATTATTTAAAATCTACATTCTTATAAAATTTTCATCACAAATATTGATTGAATTGAATTTCATATATATATATATATATATTGAAGGTATACAACCAAAAATTATATAATTTATAATTCTTTATACCAAATTTATTTCTTTTTTTAATTTTATTCTATAATTCTTTATACCAAATAGATATAGTCATATATCATCCGTACTAATACGGTTCCTAGATTAATGAAGAATTTAATAAATCGTAATTAATAAAATTTATGAATCCAAACTTATAAACTTCATAATCTTTTTCAACCATTTGAATATACCATTGCCCAAATTCTATAAAATATGGAATTAAAATCAAATCTCGTAGTAAAACAATACGAATCTTTTAAATAACCGTTAAAATCAAGCGTGAAGCACAATAAAAGAAAAAGGCGGGGAGCAGTACAGTTATACGGTGGCGACAATATAAAAGTACCTTATCATTTATGGCAACTAAAGCACAATAAACGTAATTTATATCGCGTCTTTCGTCTTAAGTTATTGCGATCCACAGTCAAGTCATAAGTACTCCTTGTTAAAACGCGCAAATTAAGTTATTGCGACAGTGGTTGAGGGTATGTGCGTACTTGTACGTGCTAAAAATCTCGTTAAAATATATAAAACGAATCCAGTGCGCGGCTCGCGCGGGTACGCTCGTTACGCGCAGTGCCAGGGGTGCCGTAAATTTTTTGGGTTTACGCTTTTTCTCCACGCTGCTATATTACTAATTTAATTCTTCTCTCTTTTTCTCTCTTTATACATATGTGTGTGTGTGTGTGTGTGTGTGTGTGTGTGTGTGTGTGTGTGCGTTCGCGCGTGTATATATGTATATATATGTATGTATACAGAAGCTGTGAAAGCCGAAATTTTTACCAAATTACGTGCCAGATTACGCGCTAGACTTTTCTGCATGTAAGAACAATGACAATTATCGCTCTTGATATATATATATATACAGTTCCTTCACAATAAGCAAATTATAGAACACTCTTCACTCAATGTTTTTCTTAAAGTACTAGCTTTAAATCATGAGAAAACAGTAGGGCTATTCATTTTTTAAAGGCTTATGTTTTATTTTTAAAAAAATGCAAATTAGCAGTAAAAATGTTTTTTAAAACATATAATTAAAAGTTATATGAAGAAGTAATGGTGTGATAGTATCACAATTCAAAATGAAAATTATATTTAACGACAGAAAGTTTTTCTTTCAATTTAATAAGATGAATTTTTTCTTAAATCTATATTGGTTCATTTTTTTCTTCCTTTATATATTACTACCATATTATAATAATCTTGAAAGCATTGGGGTAATGTTATTTTATATAATAACAATTTTAAGTACATTTTTCTCATAAATGAAATGTACCATGAAAGAATTCGGAAAAATTTGATCTTTCAATGCGGCGGAACTATAGACAACAGACATTTTTAACTTACGCGTTTTTTTTAACGAACCATGCACCAGATTAAAAAACTTAACGGTATGCTTGCAAACATTATGAATACTAACGCCAGGGAATGTTAAAATTTCACTTTCACGAAAATACGCTTACAACTTCCGAATTTCCCTTTACAGCTGTTAATCATATCAGGAAGATTTTAAAATCTTTTTTCTAATTTGCTGAAAAATGGATAGATGAGAAATTATTATTAGTACTCGTAAATGTGCAAAAGTATTGAACGCGATCTGTCACGTAATTTGGCAAAAAAATGGCTTATTGCTCCTGTATATTTATATACCTGTCTTGTCGAAATTTCCTCACGAGTCTATTGTGTTTATTATAGGGCCAAGACAGGAAGTTTTCAACTAAATTTATCTATCTATCTATCTATATATCTATCTATATATACATAAACGCAGAAATTCCGAAACACTCGGCACACCTCAGCACGCACCGGTCCGCGTGGGCGTTTCGTACCGTTTATCTGATTTCCTCCTTTTTCTTATATATCTATATGTATAAATGCGTTCGTGCGCGTATATCTATAGCGAAATCCATTAATGAAATCGGAGTTCCGTAATAGGCCCCAGGTGTGCCAAAAAAAAAAATGAGTCTCGCATAGATGAATGAGACGCGGGCATGGCGAGCGAGAGAGAGAGAGAGAGAGAGAGAGAGAGAGAGAGAGAGATGGAGTCGAAAAATTTACCACCAGGGCTCAGGTATATACACATGCACATATCTATATATAGAAATTCGGCCCTCGAGCTCTGTTCTGCAGGTTTTCCTATATAGATATATGTGCGTACTGCGTGGCGCCGTGGGAAGCCCGAGAGCCGCGCACTTCTGCACGATGCGGCTGTTTTGATAAGCGCAAAGGACGAGTGTATGGGGCGCGCGAGCGCGCGTCACATGTGCGCGTTCGCGCTCCTATATATATATATATATATATATATATATATATATATATATACATACCCTTTGAATATTCCCGAGAGCGAAGATGCGCGGAGGGAATTTATAATGTATGCCGAGAGCTGGGAAAGGTATCGCGGGTGTGTCCCCATATGGGTCATCTGCTGTATTATTTTTTTTTCTCTCTTTCCTCCCCGACGCCGAACCGAGCCGGCACTTGTGTATATATAAGTGTACGTACACACACACACACACACATGTGTATATATAGACGTCGCCGGTGCCACTTGAATGTAATTTTTGACGCATCCGGTTAAATAATGCACCGCGAAAGAATATCGTGCGTGCGTGCGCCTATGCGTGTGCGTGTGCGTGTGTGTGTGTGTGTGTGTATGCGTAGGAGCCGGTGGTTATTGGGATTCGAGATCGATCGCGCTGACGTATTTAGCAGCCGATGAATAGTATATTAGAATACTCGCTCGAGCATAAGACGATCTATTATCGTAACTGGCAACGAGCTGTCCTGTAATCGGTGTATTTGTTAAATTTTCGTTTTAACGACCCGCGGAACAGATATATTCTTTAGATTGATAGATAGATAGATAGATAGATATTATATAGATCTGTCAATTTGTATATATTTAATATAGATCGTGTAAATAGACTATGGAGTGCACATACGAATTAAACATTAGCAATGTCCTTTGCCTGTTTTTATTTTTCATCCGGATATTTTGTTGCTGCACTGCATCAATCGATCACTGCAATAATCAATCAGACGACGGCACGCGCATAATGGCGCGTAACGATTGACCTTCCAGCTCGAATCGACGTTTCGGCGAGAAAAATTCTACCAAAAGATTGTTGAATCAATTCTGAATCTTCGACAAAATATTGCACGAAGTTTGAAATATCGTCGCGATAATTCGCAAAGGTCGAGTGCGCGCGCGTTTGATCGCACTGTCCTATGCGCTAGCCGACCGATAAGCGCCTACCTGGTAATTTTCAGAGATCAATCGTCCCATTCGCGTATACTAGGTAAAGAACATTTTTACGAGTGTTCGAATTTATGTGTAAATATAAATGAACATATATAAGAGCATTGGAATACTGTCACCACTTCAGGCGCGTAGATCAATCGCTTCCGTACTCGCTTCCGTAATCCAATTGAAAAATGTCAAAAAAAAAAAAAAAAAACAAACTACTAAGCCATTTCGAGTCCATTCGAGTCCCTATCGTTTTATTTATAGTTTTAGTTATAGATTGTAACTTTCAAACATTAATGAAATTTTTTTGAAAATATTTAGCAGTTCGAGTTATTTTTCTAAATCCATCGAGGAAGGAGGCCACCTGTCGTCTGAAGGATAAGTCGAGCAGGTGACACAGCGCGACACGTTCACAATTCATTTCTCATATATATATATATATATATATATATATATATATATATATATATATATCCATATATACGTCTTTCAACTTTAATATAAAATTTTCAACCACCGCCCCCCTCAAAAAATTTAATTCGTTCGCGTTTCGATTGTTCTCGTTCAATCGCCTATCTCGACTCGTGCGTCAATCGTTATCTTTATAACAGATACCGACTACGCGAAATGCCAATTCGCGAGCTGTTTAATGCGCGTACGCGTGGAAATATTAGCGGCGCAGCCTGTCGCTTCGCGACGATTCTTCGTAAATATTCCTTCACCATGGGAATCGAACATCTCGCCGCGGTTGATCGGCGAACGAGCGTTTTCGCGCTCTCGGTAATCGGGCGCGAGCAAGGGGAATCTCGTCGATTCGAATTTGGGGGAGGGATACGGCCACGTCCGAGGGCGCGCGTAGTAACGTAATTTGGAGGCGGTTATGTTGCAATAAACTGGGTTAAGGAGGCTGTTGTAAGTTTCACGAAGTGATCGGCTCGTGCACATATCGCGATATTGAGACAAATAGTGATAATAGCGACTTTATTTTATTTTATTTTTTTTTTCGTTACATCGATAATAGCGCCACTATCGAAAGTTAATTGTAATAAAACGTTACGCTATAATCAAGAATTTCATTAATTTCAACAATTTCCTTATAATAGCATACATTTCATTGTTTCAAAATTAACAATAATATAGCTTATGTATGTAATTATATATGCTAATCATATACTATTTGATCATTAACTTTTATATAATAGTACTAAATACCATCAATACTACTGGCATACGCGTGCTAAATTAATTTTAATCTAAAGTTAGAAAAAATTTATCATTATGGTATTGTTTATCACATTAAAGCTACTATTATCTACCGGTATGACGTAATTGAAATTTTTAATAATCCCTACGTTCCCTACATAACCTACATTATTTATCTCATTGAAATAATTTCACTGTCAAAATCGATCGAAATAACTATAAAACAACATATCCTTAATCCCGATTTAATACAGAAAACAATTTGACAAATGATTTGCTCCGCCAGGTATTGTATATACCCGCACTTTACATAGATATATAAATAATGCGCAAGAAATTGCATCGACACGGAAATTCGTCAAGCTAATGAGAGCTCTTAGACATTCTTCTCTATCTGCGCGTGTTATACGCGCGCGATAATACGATAAGTATATAATGGTGCGAGGATCAGCCGCGGTTTATAAATCCGACGAAATATTTATACATCCATCCGTCGCTCCGCCCGTCCACTCGCGCCCAGTTCTGCATCGCGCATTTGTACATTATAATATACCGCTGTGTGTGTACAACTGTGCTCGGCGCTCGAGGCCCGTATTTATTTAGTTGAAATAAAGGGTTCTAAACCGGGGCGGCGACGGCCGAGGCTTTATTATTTATTTTTTTTTTTTTAAGCATTAGAGGCCACACTTTAAGCAGATAACTACCGTGCCAATCTTTCGGCTTCCTATGTGTGTGTGTGTGTGTGTGTGTGTGTGTGCGCGTGAGTATGTACAATACACATGCTCTATAAATCTTCGACTTATCAAGCCGTTCGTCGTCAGCATCGGGCATCGTGCCGTAATATTAATCTCCGCGTCACCGCCACCGCCTGGCGTTCGGTCCCTCGGAGTCTCCGCAATCTCTGCCACCCATCCGTACGTATTAAGGTCTCTGCTCCCCTCCTGCTCCCCTCCCAACCCCTCCACTCGTATAATGAGGACGACGGATATAAAGAAGAATTTTCCGACGCGTGCGCCCACCTTCTTTTGAATCGTATATATATATATACTATAAGGCGCAATAGCGGCGTACATGTAGAAGAAAGTGGGGCGCGGACACTAAAATTTAAATTACACTTTCATGAAAAAACTAAAAGTTCATAAATAATGTAGTGAAAAGTTCATCTTATAGTCTGACAATTTTTCAAGCAAAAATAAATTGCTTATACTACGACGTTTTTATAGAACCAATAAATAGCAATTAAGAGACTAGAACAAATATATTATTTTGTTAACAGTTTCGGATTAATCAAATTTTAACGAATTGTGTATAGTTCACACAAATAAACACGGGTAGTACTAAACACAGCTATAGTAGTAATGCATAGAATAATTTCAGTTTCTATAAATACAAGTTTGGTTTATTTTATAATTAGTTAAAATATATATATATATATATATATATATATATATATATATATATAACAAAATTTAAGATAAAATGTGGAAATCCACATACAGACCTGAAGCAGTTGCAATTTGTGCGCCACCTTTGGCGATCCTCGTACCCCTAATGAACTTTTATCATCGTTTTACTTTTAATTTTTTACTTATAATCCATGCGGAGAAAATTAAACAAAATCGTTTATGAAAATTTGTGACTTAAACTGTCGAACATATTAAATATTAAAATTGTTCGCTTTTATTTGGCCATTGCTACAGTGAGCTGAAAAATCAAAGGCAGCTTATCGTTACCGCTGAAATTCTCAATGATTAATGTAAAAGCCGTACAACGTACTTTCGTTCGGAAATATAGTTGGTCACGGTGGATTTTTACCAGCGGGACACGTGGGCACGATCGCACACGATGATTTTTCTCATTCGAGTTATTTCGACTTCGAGGGTAAAAAATATTTATAAAATATAGTCAAGAACGAAAGAGACGATTAACGAGGAATACCGATATAAGCCAGAAAAAATACTATGTATGAAAAGAATTTAATTCGCCTTGTCTTTGTCAATCGGATTTTTCTTACGACAGCATGGATCGAGATAAATGCTCGAATATTTCATTAAAAAAATGGTATTGAAATCGCGATTGCATTTTTTAATTGGAATTTTTTATTTTTATTTTGACTCGACGGTTTTGATTAAATTTTTTTTTATTATTATTTTTTTTTTTTTTTGTTAAAAAACAATGCAATAGATGACAGAAAATTGAATGCTCAATTAACGGCGCCTGCTCGCGCGCGCGCACTGGAGTCCCGTCGACGATAATCCCCGCGATCTTTGGTCCGGCTGGCTAGGCCCGCGGCGAGGAGGTGGAAAGTGGGGTGGGTCGTCCAAAGCAAAAAGCGATGTACAAGCAAGGAGGTCAAGAGTCAATCCGCAAAGAGAGATCCCGCGGGGCCAAGCGGAGCAGTTCGCCGACTCGCCCCGTCCCACTGGCCTGCCGATGTTAATAACATCGGAAATCGATACGTCCCTCGTCACGACCTCCGTAGAAGTTCAGCGGCAGCTCCGCCCCCCCCCCACTCCCGTCCTCGTCGTCCAGCACATGATCTCCGGACTGGTGGAAGAGGGAGGGATTCGTCGAATGTCACACAAAGATTAAGAGTCAGCTAATAACTTCGCACGGAGTTTTTTATTTATTTATTTTTTTTATTTTCGCGTACGATGTACAATTTATAACGCGATCGCTACTTCAATGTGGCAGAGATATTCGTGAAAAGCGAGGGACACTTAACGATAGTAGGGAGCGTACCCGGTAAAATCTTCGAAACCGTCGACGAGCGCGCGGAGCTCGGTGCGATGAATTCGCCGCGCGTCACGTAATCGCCGGTGAAAATGTGCGTTGTACAAACTAATTCGGCTTTCATTGTACTATTAAAGCCGAACGGGGCTCGTTATTACTGCGTGGACGAAAAAAAAAAAAATTCACTCTTTATTATTTTGTCATTTCATACGTCATTCCAAATATTTGCCTCCGAGTCTGGCTTGTGGCAAAATTTTTGACCGTCGAAAAATCGCGAATAACGATGAAATCGATTTTCGAACGATTTCCCGCCACATTGTCCCATTATTATTTTCGACGGCCCCGTCATCGCTCTCCTGTCGAGCAATCCCGTACAAATTTCTACAATGATTCGAGAAGCCGGCTATCGAGTCCTCGGCAATTCGTTTTCGCATTGTCGGACACCATATACTTGCCCGCAGAAACATATAACAATCGGCGTAATATTATAAAACAATCTATTATTATACGCTCGTCGATGGTCTCGCGCTTTGCTCGGAAAATTCTCGCCTCGCAATTTTAGGAGGGGCCGAGCTCTGTCCCCCCCTCCTCTCACCCTTCCTCCCATTTCTGGCCGCCCTGAGCTTGGACCGGGACGAGGGACTCCGCCTCCGTCTGGCCCCGCGGGTGTCGGGAATTGCGCGGGAGTTTCGCACGCGCGCGATAAGAAGACCGCGCGTGAATCGCCCGGATCGCGTAGCGAGAGGGGGCGGGGAGAACCACCGCCTATGCGAACGGGAAGACAGCTGTTGGCCCAATGAATTCGTCGTCGTCGTCGTCGCCGTCTGACGGCGTTGATGGCAGTATGTGCGACTCTTATAATAAACTCGCGGGTACGTGTGCGGTCTCCTCTCCCTTTCTCTCTCTCTCTCTCTCTCTCTCTCTCTCTCTCTCTCTCTCTCTGTCTGTCTCTCCCTCTCTCTTTCATTCTCCCGTTCTCTCGCTCCTCTCGACATGAATGCACGGGTGTATTTTACGTATGTATGCAGCACTTATGTATATAAATGACTATATATCTATGTATGTGTATATCTATGTATGTATATATATGTATATATATATACATATATATATATATATATATATATATATATATATATATATACACAAAGTACATGCTGTATACAAGTCGCAGGTCTGTCGTCAACCGGGCTCCTCTCCCTACGTCGCCCTTCTCTCGCTCTCGTATTCGCTCGACGAAATAGCGTCGCTACCATATTATATTATTATTACGTGTGACTCTTTGGCAATTTTTTCTTTTTCTTAGTCCTTTTTATTCTTTTTTTTTGTTTTTTTTGTTTCTTAATAATTGGGCCCTCGTTCGGTTATATATATACGGTGTGTTATATATACAACCGTTATGTTTGCGCGAGAGCCGCAGAGCAGTTGGCACCATTGACTTGGCGCGCGCGGGGGTGCGTGCGCCCTCGCTGTAGAGGCGGTGCGTAAAATAGGGTGCGCGTTTTTTTTTTTTTTTTTTTTTTTTCAACGCAAGGAGGACAAATTGGCCGATTCCGTCGAGGGGCCCGACGAGGGAGTCGTGTTTCATTTTCTTTTTACACAAGGATAAGTGCAGTTATTTCGCGCGGTCGGTAACGACTGGTTGGGGGGAGGGTCGATCATTGGATTTAGAGGTGAATAGTGTCAGGTATTAATTTAAAGGTGAAACACGCCGACGGAAGTGACTGAACGCCCCGCGATTTTTCCCTTACACATATTATGTATATATATATATATATATATATATATATATATATATATATATATGTATGTATACATACAGACATACATACATATATATATTTTTTTTCTGCAGCATTTTCATCCAGGGTCGTCGACTTTTTGACAGTCGATTCAAGAGATTGTCTCCCTCGCCTGTACTACGTTTATCCAGAGGCAAAATTAGTCAAAAATTAGAAGCAATTCGCTAGTAATGCGAATAAATTCGGATTGGCTATAATAAGATTTATATCAACCTGGGCGTCATCGCTTTCACTGGGCAATCCTCTCTCGAATTCTCGTCTCAAAAACAAAAAAAAAAAAAACTAGCGTCTAAATGAATAATGAGTAAGGGAAGAGCGCACGTGACAGCTGTGTAATATAATCAAGATATTCTTATAAGAAATACTTGGCGATGGCTCGGCTATTACGAAGTAAATAACATTAAGCGTCCATTGTGCAAATTCGGGGGTGACCACGGAAATTGCAGCACTCGCGAACACTTAAGGAACTAACAGTACATCCTAACGTAGGTGTGAACGTTTGATCGGTACTTATAGGTTTCCCTGGCGAGAGACGATTGAATTACGAGGTATGAGCACGAGGAGGATGTAATTTTCGCGTATAGCCGATGGATTATTGAACTCGGCAGTTTCTTGTTGATTTTGCCAGGATAGCTAACGGGAATTTATTTCCAAATTCGAGTTTTGGATCGGTGCAAAATCATGCGAGTAACGATCTTTGTGCGTCGCTAGTTCGTCGAGTGGCATTTGCTTTTTTGTCTTCGCAACCTCCGTTGTAAATGTCCTCGTCATCTATATATGTAACTTGGGCGTCATCGAACTTTTTACCCGTTCCTTTTACTTTCCGGAGACAAAAGCACGGCGTATTGTTCGAATGATATTTAAAACGAGAACTTAATATTTAAACTACGTATCTATTGAGGATTAGGAAATTAAAATAAAGCATATATGTTTACTAATAGGTAAAGTGTAAAAATTTAAAAGAGTGATATAGACGGAATACTATCCCTCCTAAAGAGCGAGATGACTGAAGAGTACATGGTTTAATCATCCAAAAAGCGTTAAAATTTGAATAACATAACTCGAAAAAAAGACCCATAAATGTATTCCAATTGCCCCTCGAACAAAACATTCCGTGCGACTGTAATGTATAATAGGGTTTTCCATCTGCCTCGTGTTTTCTATATAGTTAAAAACGATTAATGCAGTTCGAAGGCATAAGAACGTAAGTCCCCGGTCCCCCGGCAGCACGGATAAGCGGCGATAATCAACATATTGTCCAATGATAATGATACTATACGTATACAGTTAGATGCATCTAAATGATCCTCGGCGAGTGGGACAGCCATGAAATACATAGATGGGGATACATTTTTACAAAAGTTAAGCTCGCCCGAGCTTATCGCAAGCTCGCGATTTGCGGTTCGGGCGCATAACGCCGAGACTTGTCGTACGCCTATATGATAACTACTCTATAAGTTAGATTGAATTGATTGCATACGGAAAAGAAATACAAAGACTAGAGAACAATCCAATTTTGTCTGTATGTGTGTGTGTGTGTGTGTGTGTGTGTGTGTGTGTGTGCGCGCGCGCGAGCGTTAAAAAACGATCCCGCGCACCATGGACGTTCATAGAGAGACCGTTCGTTGATAAAGAAGCGAGCAAAGAAGCAGGATGAGGCTTGGACCTCGAAGCGCGCCGACGAGGAGAGATAATATACATATACGTACGTGTATATTATAAAATATACGTGTAATACATATATATATATATATATATATATATATATATATATTAGGGCGTCGAAAATTGCCAATTGCCTTAATGGGCCTGGCCTGTGTCTCTGGCATTGTCTAGAAGCCGCGGTCCGGATCCAAGAGCCCGAGGGGGATAGCCGGTACGGGTTTAGAAGTGGCGCGCTTACGTTTACGTCCGCCCGTGCGCGGCCGCGCGTGTGGGAGACTCCGTCGGACCGGGAGGACGAGATCGTTTCCTTTCCTCTCTTATCCCTCGATCTTCCCCTCCCCTCCCTCTTCTCATCCATCTCCTCCTCCCCCCTACTCCTCCGCCCTTCTGTCGCCGCGTCTCTTTAAATTTTTCGCTCGAATTAATTGCGCGCGTAACGGGCGCGCGGAATAAAATCGGGCTTATTAATTGGCGGCAATCAGAGGGGGAGAGAGAGAGAGAGAGAGAGAGAGAGAGTGCTAGAGAGAGGCTGACGCTGCTGTCGCTGCACCGCTGATTCTGTCAATGGCTTATACTTTTTATATATATATATATATATATATATATATATATATATATATATATACGCGTGCATTTCTCGCCGCCGCGCAACGGAAGCCGCCCCTCGCCTCGGGAGCCGAGCGCATGCGGTTCTGCTCTTCTTCTTTTTTTCTCGTCGCTGCGACAAGTGTTAGTCACTGGTTTATTACTTTTTTTTTCTTCTGTTTTGTTTTTCTTTCCCGTCTTTTTGCATTAATTGCTCTGCATATTTATATGTAAATTGAGGGCGTATTGCACGTTACGATTCTTCTAATGAGGGAAGGAGAGGTAGATGAATTTATTAATTCGCGTTATACAGTGCGAGGTATATGTGTCTCCTCTTACAGGGTGATTTATATATTAGAATACTTGATATATTATTATATATTATATATATATATATATATATATATATATATATATATTTCTTCAACGAATACTTTAGACTATGCTTTATGCATACTAAAAGGAATTATTCTTTCAAGGAGAGGCGAGTCGTATACGTTTGTTTCCTCGATTTCGCTATAATTTACACATTCATTACTGATTTATTATAACGGATCGTTTGTGCAACCATTCTTTCCAATCTCTTCGAATTGAAATTTTGAGCGAGTCCGTACGTTAGTTAATGATCAAAATGCACGCAGACATATACTTTATCTCATTAAGGTCATAACGCCACTTAAAACTGCTATTTTCTTTTTTAGAATATATGGAAAATAAATAAAATTTATACTATTCATTGAAATTCATGCATTATTTATAATTTCTAGAGAAGTTTAATAATTTTCAGTCAAATTTAAGACCAATAAAAATGTTTATTGATTTAATTCGGAACAGTCGACATGAATATAATTTTTAATTTTAATTCTAAAAATATATGTCGCAAAATTGCATTTTTTCATTTTTGTTGAATTTTGGATTTTAAAAAATTATACAGCGAAAGCATGGAATCTAATTAAAAAAGTACGTTTCACCATTGTGTTCGTGTCTTTTGATTAAAAAATTTAATAAGCCTAGTGGAAGAAGTCACTGTTCGAGGTGAGCGATACGTCCGGGGCTGTATAAATTATTTATCGAAGTATATACATATTCTCGCCAAGTGTTTCAATTGCCCGAATCAGTACAGACAACAAAAATAGGCCATTCTGACGTTATTGCATACATTTACTAATCAGCGAAGTGTCGTGAATATATAAATATATATTTTTATCCTAATTGACGTCGAAACCCAGTGTTATACCAAGAATTATCCAGTTTCAGGTTTAATGTATTTCTATAAATTTGCGATTATTATACCCTTGTCGAAGTCTCCTGTATAACTCGATAAGCTTTTACGCACATTTCTTTCTAATGTCCAAAAAAGCCAACCCAACAAAAGGGCGACTTATTACCTTTTATGGTCGCTAATAAGGGATGAAAGCGACGGTCGTCCCACGAATCTCTAACTGACTCTTCGTCCCAGTCGTTAAGAATTCAAGCTGATACGGATAAATTTTTTCGCGCACGAATTGCATTCGTTTTCGCACCCGTTTCGGACAATCGAGCCGTTCGATTATATATATTGAAAAAAAAAAATAAAAACAACAGAATTAAACTCAGCATCAATTATCTCTTACGTACACAGCTGATTTTCCACGTACGCATTTGCGCTCGTTTCGCGCGGCTCCAGCAGCGTAAGCAGGCGCCAGCCTCGTTAAAACGGCGCGTGTTAACTTTCGTTCTCGGATTAATTTGAAGTTAACGTCGTTATCGGCCGCTCTCTCGCCGTTAGGTGGACATTCATAATGCTTGGAGAAAGGAGTTTCGAGAGTTATAAAATTGACAGGATTTAATTCCCAAGAGCATTGATAAGACGCTAAGATTTCTCTAAGGGGGGGGATTTTATACAATTTGTAGAATATAATGCCCCTGAAATGCCTGAACACACTTACTAAATCAATAATTCCAATTTATATATATATATATATATATATATATATATATATATAGTATATAAGAAATACGATAAGCCACTATGTGCAAATGTTATACCTGAGTCAATTATGTATGCCATATACAGCTGAAGTACGTCTTATAGCGTTGCGCATAAATCAGTATCGATCCGCGATGCATAAATGTATTTTGTCAAGTCTTATACAGAAGCGCAAACAGACACGTACCAACAGAGTCCTTATACAAATATATATATATATATATATATATATATATATATATATATAATTATATATTTATAAAGAACGGGCAAATATCGAACCCTTCCGCCAGTACTGCGTCGCCACCGATCTCGCGTCAGACCTGGGATCGTCGAGACCTCTCTCCTTCGACCGCGCGCCCCCTTCGGGATCGAAGCGAAATCCCAAGCAATTTCTCACGGAGGATTAAAAATCCCAATGCTCGCGCGAACTCGTGCGCACGGTCGCATGACGCCTTGACGACTACATCCAACAATTGACTCGTGTATCGCGATATTTATCATAGATTCGATCCTGATATTGTCGGCGAATCGAATTCGGAAACACAAGTAGTCGGACTGTCGTCGTGAAAATTGAACGTTGTTTTGACTTTTGCCCCAGTCCTCCGCTGTTGTGACTTTTATTTACAGCTGCCAGGCTACGAATGAAGGGTATCGCACGAGCATGAGGCTTTTGTCGGCTTTCAGCAGATTCCGGGAGTTTCCTAGATTTCGCTAGAAGTTGTATCCAGTTTTTACCGCAACTTGCCGGACTCTACTATGTCTCTTCGTGGAACTTTATACGATAGCGGGGTTTCGCGATGGCCGCCAAGTATCGTTACTGAAATTACTCAAGAGTTTGTTGAAAATCCGACGTGGACTTTTATAAGATTATCTTGGACGCTTTCTTCTTTTGTGCAAATTCAGCGATGTCTGGCAGTTTCTAACCAACGAAGTCCAATCATCAAGTCCAACAGTATTTGCTAAGAATTTTTCTTTCTCACTCTAAAGAATAGCAGAGGACAAGAAATTTCAAATTTCTTTAAAGCTGTAAATTTGAAATACAGTGTATTTCTCGCGACCATCCGACCACTTCCAAAAACTAGGTATACAGAACCTTATGGACCTCGAAATATTCGAACGATTATTATTCATAATTTCTATTAATAAATTATAGAACGGAATCTTTTAAATTTTAATGGTACGAATTTACAAAGGAATTGGGAGAAAAATTTTTATATAACTTCTCGAGTAAATTTAGAAATTCTTCTCATGAAAATTTAAAAGATTCTGTTTTATAATTTGTTGATATAAAATGAACATAATAATCGCTCCATGAAAATCTAAGTACCATAAGAATCTTTATCAAATGTCTGGAAATGTCCGGATTGTTAAGAAATAACCTTTCAGCTTTAGAATTGCGCTATTCCGTAGAAGTACTTAAAATTTAGTTTTATCACTCGACTTAATTTCTTTTTTCTCCAGCGATGTATATATAATAAAAGTACATTTATATATATAAGTCTTGTACCAATCGTTATCACACACACGCACTCCCGATCCGCGATGCTGACCAGGAAGGCGGGTCGACGCGGGGACCCCCGCGAGTACTGCTATCGATCCTCTTATTTCTAATTGTCATTTCCGCCCCGCCCCCCCCGCACTCGGGATATTCGCACAAACGTCGCCCTCCCCGCGACCCGCCCGCCCCCTTTCAATTCCCCTTCATATGAACGTCGCGCACGCATAATTCCCACCCAACCGAGCAACCCCGTGCCCGGTTTTCTCTTTGTCCTCCTCCTCGCCGTTTCTTGCGCTCTGGCCGAGCCGCGGTGAAGAGCCGAAGACGAGGCCGAGGAGCCGAGGGTTTTAGGGGCCCGGGCATCGAGCTCGCGCGCGTTTACACACACACACACACACACACACACACACACACACACACAACGGGGGCCTTAGATCCCTTCCGAGAAACAGCGACTCGAGATCTGGAATCCCTTAGAGTCAATGGTCCCGACAACCTGCGCGCCACGCAGAGGAAGAAGGAGAAAGAGACAGAGAGAGAGAGAGAGAGAGAGAGAGAGAGAGAGAGAGAGAGAGTGAGGGCGAGCGCCAGAGAGGAAGGAAGGAAGGGAGGGAGGCTGGATGGGACAGCCCCGGCAACGCGCGATTTTTAATCTGTCCTTGAGAGAGAGAGAAGAGAGAGAGAGAGAGAGACTCCCGCTCAACCTCCTTACACCACTGCTTCTTCTAGTCCGTGCGTTCTTATAAATGCCAGCGCGCCTCCCGCTCCCACCCCCGCGTCGTCCGCATCGTCGCTCTCGTTTTTTCGAGACGAGGTAAACAGTCGCGAGCGGAATTAGCGGGTTCCCGTTGTAGCGCGGGCTCGCTAAGCAAGCTCTCTCTCTCTCTCTCTCTCTCTCTCTCTTTCTCTGTCTCTCTCTCAGTGTCTCTCTCTCTGTCCCTCTCTCATTCTTCCTATTTCACATAATGACACATTGTTTTACGAACCAGAGATACTATTGAAGTTTTAGGCGTACTTCTCGACTGCGCACTTTCTTGCAGACGGACATTTAATGTACCGGCGAAAAGAAGCTTTACGGCATTGACCCGTATCCGCTAATGATCAAGTATTTTAGTAGACGCGATCAGGATAAATCTCGTTCGATCCCCGGTAGCTCTTTTCTTTGATTATTCCGTAGTAGGTATTTATCTTGCGAATTTATCTAAAGAGCACGTGGCGAAACTTGCTCGGTGCAGAAATGCCGATATAATTATTTCTCCCTTCAATATTGAAATGATAGAGACTGAAAAAGCAGGCTTCAACCCTGTGAACCTTTGAAATAATATTTTAATTACCTTTTTTCTCGTTTACTTTTATTCAATTGTAATGTCTTTTAATGTCAATTACTTCTCGAAGACTTTAGTATCTTATTTATGTTGCATTTTAAACTTTACTTTAATCTTATTAGAGCTTTACACGTTTCCTTTCTATTTTGCAGGAAGTATTTGGAATCTAGAGCTCTTATAGCCAGAAAAATAAAATTATATTTTCAATTTTCTCTCTCTCTCTCTCTCTCTCTCTCTCTCCGTACGCATCTTTTCGTCTCCTAAGCTATATAATATACAATATACTTGTACACATTTTTTCGACTCCCCCGACACTCCCCACACCGCTCAACACACTGCTTCCTGTTTACAAAAACTAGCGACCCCGCAGAATATATATATATATATATATATATATATATATATATATATCGTTAGGGCGAGCCGATACATCCCCTCACCCTCACTACCCCCCGACTCACGAGTGACTCGAGAGGGTGACTTCCTCAAGGTGTATATTATACCCGCGCACCTTGTCATTTGCTCAACCCCCCCCCCCAACCATTCCCAAACACCCCCTTCAAGCTCACGGAGCTTTATCGACTGCGTGTGGCGACAGCAGTCGGCCTGCCATTCGATCAGCTTACAGCACCCGTCGAGGTGTCGCGCCACCCCGACTGAGCGGCGCACGCCTCGGTAGGGCGTGATTAAAAAGTGTATTGGGAGGAGGGGGGAGAGAAGGAGGTTAAATTCCATAATCTGATATATTATCCCCTGTTTGTTTTAGACTTCGGCTATGGTTTAAGATATATATATATATATATATATATATATATATATATATATATATATACGAATTTAGCGTAGCTTCTCCACGCTGCGTCCTCCCTGCTTCTTCTTTCGCTTCGAGGCTATCCATTATTGTATGTGTTTTTATATACGTGTATGCGTGCGAGTGTACATACAAAATCTTGCTGTCGTTCAGATGTCCCCCCCCCCTTCTTAATATTAAATCTGCGCGACAGTATCTTCCCGATCTATAAATTAACCGCAAAAGCTGCGGTGAACTAATCGTCCGTCGCGTGATCGATGATCGATTTGGTTTGTCGATCGAGATTCGAGAAATGAATTCGAGGTGCTGTTAGGTGTATATATATATATATATATATATATATATATATATATATATATATGTATGTATGTATATATAAGCGAAGATCTACCAGAGTTTTCTGAACAGAAGCGAAGTATATATCAAAATCTCTAATGTCTGATGGTGCTGCAAACGCTACACAGTAATATCTAGAAAATAGTTATATTATATAGTTATATATATATATATATATATATATATATATATATAACATAGATAATAATGGCTTAAAGAAATAAACTAAAGTGCCAATATATGGCCTGAGTCTCGTTACAGCAATCCGTTTCGATCATCCAGATCCAGAAGCTCCAAGAAGGCTCCATGAGCGTAAGACAATGCATATGCAATCGTACCAAAGGAACATTATCTTTCTTGTGAAAAACTTCTAAGATTTTTCTATTACAGACTTCTGATAATACTATTATATTTGCATTAAAATAAAATATCATCGACTTTTAATGTATGAAGCAAGACGATACATTACTTTGTTTTGTAATATATCGACCACGCAGAAGACGGAATCTTGATTTTTAGGACAAATCGTGTACTTTATTTAATTTACTTTCTCGGTTAAATTAACAATTATCAGCTGGATAACTTAAGTAGATAACAGTTGGGGAAGATCAAGTGAATTGGATAATCCTATGACAAAAAAACCTAATAAATGATTTTGATTAATTTTATTGTCAGAAACACTTACATACTACATATAGTTCATTCTTAGAGTACTTTTCGATTGAAAATATTTTATACGGCTTTTATATTGAAATTGGGAATATTCAGTAATAAAAATACGCTGCCTTCGTTTTTCAGTTCATTCTAACAAAACAAAATGAAAGCGAGCAATTTCAAATTTGCATATTTTCATAAGGCTACAGTTTTATTTAATTTTATATGTACGTTACAATAAAATTTATAATAAATTGAAAAAAAAAAGTTCTATAGGATGCGAAAGGTGGGACACAATCTGCAACTGTTCCAGGTCTATATAACGATTTCTAATTTTTATCTTAAATTTTATGTACTATTTATATATAGTAAATTTTCTGTTCTTTTTTAATTTTATCAAATATTTCTAAATGCCGTTTTGTGTGGCCAATTATGCCATACGATTATATGAATAACTTCAACGCACGAGGAATAAACGATAAGGCACTAATTCAAGAATCGTCAATCTGTCTCATCGACGGATGTAAAAAAAAAAGAAAAAATTATTGTATAAAACTACTAATAATTTCTTTTCGTCGAGACAATGTTAAATGAAAATTAATCTGTTCAAATCAAATCTAAAACGAATTGGGCTCGCTATATTTTAAATAACTAAAATTATTCTATAAAAAACAATATACTTATTGTTACATCGTTTTAACTTGTTACTTATTGTCTATAAAAATATCCTAGTACGAACACGCCTGATTATCTACCAGTGCGCCTCGTTTGATCTCGATTTTATTGTTGTTTTGAATTCGTGACGAATTAGCTCTTTTCTGAATATACGTGTTTTATTTTTCTTTTTTCTTTTACGTATACTTTACTATTACATTACAATAACTTTGAAAGCTTTTGGACAATCTTTTATAAAACGAAAATTCCGCCTGCATTATGACGTACTTCTTTATAATGATTTAAACGTTTCCGGAAAAATTCTGATCTTTCAATACGAGAGGCTCTTAGTTAACTCCAATTCGAAAATTTTGGCGTAGGAAGTGGCGCATTTAAATATTCATCGAGATTTTTTCCGGTGTTATAATATAGCGTAGAGAAATTTAGAAATTTTGTTAAGTACAAAGCTTACATCAGATATTTTTAAGAGTACCGATTTCCGTCATTTTTCGCGAAAACACGGATTTTTAACAATGCATGCACTTTTCTATTAGACCATACTTTACACTTCTGGATTTAATTTACAGAGGTTTGTTATTATCAGGAATACTTTTTAAAATTTATTTTAAAGCATCTCATTTTTTATTAATTCTTAAACGAAAGAGAAAATTTATCGGTTTTTTTTTTAAACTATGAAAAAATTGATATTCCATTTTAAATTTATCTGTTCGAAATACAATATAATCATAAAATAATTGTGCTAATCTGTTTTACATACTACGACATTGTAAAAACAAAATTTTTTAAAATTTAAAAAAATCATTCGTCGAATAAGCATATATTATAATAATAATCCCTAAGAAATAACTTTGTCCTGGATTTTCTCGTTTATCGAATCGACTACCCTCGCATCTCTCCCTCTCTGACTCTTCTCACGACTAACCAAAGAATTCAGGATCGACTACCGCGAGGCTCCACTGGGCACACACACACACACACACACACACATATCTATATAACCTTGTCGAACAAGACTGTTTCTACCTGCTTATAATCTAGCATACCTAGGCCTGGGGATACGTGGGCGGGGGTTGCGCGAAAATGAACGATGCGCACAGTAGAACAGCTACTGAGGCTCGCTATCGTGTGTGCATCGACGCACTCCCGCGCACGCACAAGCGCACTGGACGAAAGCACGCGAGCGCGGGCGTATACGTGTGCCCCGCGTAAAATAATAATGCGGGAATCCCTCGGGCGCGTAATAAGCGGGCGCCCGGCAAGGGGAGGGGGCGAATTTGCGGTTCCTAATGCGCGCGACGACGCGGAGGAGGCGACCGCACGCGCGAGCGAGCGCGCGCGCTCCCTCGTCCCTTTATACTCCTCGGGCCCTCGCACTCTGTCTCCCGCGCTCGCGCGATGCTCCCATAGGCATTCTTTTCCCGCCTCCTTACACCCCCTTCTTCGCTCACCCTCTCTCACTCTCTCTCTCTCTCTCTCCTCTCACTCCCATCCTCCCTGTCTCTTTCTTCCCCCGTGGCACTGACCCTCTTTCTTATTTCGCTGGACTTTTGTATATAAGAAGTCGCCCTCAATCCCTACCCCCCCCCCCGCGTGCTTCGCACCGCGACAACGACGCCGCGCCACGATCGGACCGGACCGGCCAGGACTGCACTTCGGCTTCGCATAGCCCTCTTTGAAGAGGGGGGGGGGGCGAGTTCTCTTCCACTCACACACACACTCTCTCTCTCTCTCTCTCTCTCTCTCTTTCTCTTCCTCTCTCGCGAGAACTTCTCTCGTCTAATAGGCTTCTTTTTGTCTCGTCGATTTAGCCAGCGAGCAACTTCTTCTCTTCTCCAGCCCCCCCCCCTCCAAATCCCGCTTCCCTTCTTCGCTCGCCTACCTCGTGATTTTTTTCTTCCTGCGGCTCGGATGTTCAGTGAAATTCTTCTTTCTCCGCTCCCCTCCCCCCTCGCCGTCTATGTCTCATTCTGTTGTTCTCCCGTTGTTCGAGCTTCGGTGAAGTTCAAGGCTATTAATTGTCGAAGGATGGCACGAACGACGGACAAATTTAATCATAATTATTTTTTTTCTTTCCTTCTTTCCTTCTCTGTCTTTCATTCGTTTTTTTTTTATCTCTTTTACTTTGAGCCCCCGCGCTTAGCGCGACATGCGTACACGAGCTGTCATTCTCAATTTCCTGTGCTGTGACATTCACGATACGTTATCTAACCTCGTGATTGTGATTATATAAAGGATATATTTAATTCTATTTTTAATTTAATGTATTGAAAACTTTCATCATTCTCACATGTATATATGTATATACTGAGTTTTTTTCTTGAGATTTTCTGCTTTCCTTCATTTGTTCCAAAAATAACGTAACAACAATAAAATAATTAAAATATATAGTTTTTAATTATATCTATAAATTTGAAGTATTAATAAACAGAATTATTCATACTTTGTTACAGGAGTCATCGACAGAGTAGTTTAAAATCTATAATTAAAGATTTCGATACATTGTCCATTATTTTTCAAGTTTTAGCAACAATTAGTAATAAAATTTGGTCTTTTATATTTATGTGGATGTATCAAACAGCATTGTTCTTAAACACTGTTCTTAACTATTTTTGGACAGGCAGCCTGAAACTAATCTCTTTAATTTTTTTAAATTTAAATACATATAAATTTAGCATTATTTCTAGTAAAAAATTGAAATTTTTTTTTATTTTTCTTTCTAATTTTAGTATAAAAAACTAAATCTTTCAAACTACATATAACTATAAAAAAAAATTTTGCAGAAACATTCAGGAGAATTATACATAAATAAAGAAATACAGTGTCAAAAATCAGCAAGATTAATAAATTTTTAAGCTTGACTGCTATAATTTTTCAAATTTCCAAACTATAATGTGTTTTTTTTCCAAGTAAAATTAATATTTTTTGTTAAAAAATGAATTGACCTACTATTATCTAGTCAAAGAATTTTGACTTAATTGTAAAAAAAAAACTAGGACTGAATCCTAACAGTTGTAAATCTTGCTTTCTAAATCTGCACCAAAGTACGATAAATACGATTGTTTCATCACCGCTTCTCATTTTTCCATTTTTATTAAACAAAAAAACGTACAATAGAGCATAATTATTTTATTTTACAATTTATTTTTTTTTTTTTTATCAACATTACACGAAATGTTACTTCCACGAGCGTCGAGATAAAAATGTCAAACATCCTTTATGAACCCTCTTGATCGGAATCAAATATCCTCCTTTGCCAGTATTAATGCAAGTGCTCGTTACTGCTTAAGCGAGCCAATATTGACTGTAGACATTGGTTGTTCATTTACCCGCAAAATCGCTGCACGCGATTAAGAAAACAAAGAAAAAAACTCCGATAATCGATTACTCGATTCTTCCCAGGCAGCGCGCCTCGATCGAGTAGAACTCAGTTCCATTCTCAAATAGACGGCCGTGCACGCACGCGCACGAATATATATATATATATATACATTATATGCACCCATGAAGAAACATAATTTTTCTCTCGGCGATCCAGACGGGCGCACCGATGACAAATGATCGATTTGTCGGTGCATCCTATATATTATAATGTCCCGGTGACCGATCCTGCGGGCACATTAATTACCGAGGCGCACGGTGAAGAGTGAAAGGGGGGGGGATGGAGGGGTGATGTGCATAAGAGATCTCGGAGCCGGGCGACGATGTAATTTGATTCGTACAAAAGGGAGCTAAAGCCCGACAGATTCTTCTTCTTCTTCTTCTTCTTCTTCTTCTTCTTTTTCTTCCTCTTGTCGACGCGCACTTTGTGTCGGATGCATGCACGTGATAACGGCGACAAACGTAATAATTGTTACGGATTTTATAAAATACACATTACCTGCATATATATTGAAGTTACGAAAAATTTGCATTAATAATGCGATGTCAAAATTAATTTATTACGGTAACGCGCGCATGTCCGAATTATGAATATTGTAGAATAATTTATTTTTAAATCTTCGTAAAAGAGATCGTCGACAAAAATTTACGAATGCAACTACATAATTGTCAATATGCAAAACGTTGTATACGCATATGTATATCTGCATATTTATGAAACGTAGGAAGCACTTCGCTTTCTTGAAATGCTAAATAATTTTTTAACGAGCTGTTTATTCCTTGTGTATCGAACCCGACAGATTACATCCAAGATTCGAAATTTCGAAAGAAACTGGAAAATTTTGCTAAATGACGTGAGGGTAAAGGCAAAAGTTTTTTTTAAACGCGTTATATATATATATATATATATATATATATATATATATATATATATGCATAAACGGCAGATCGTAGTTTTGCGATAGGGAAAGTTTCGAGGCTTTTTTTCTTTTTTAATCAAGAGTGTCGTATAATAGGAATCAATCGGTTTGCGAGCGAGCGAGAAGATGCAGGGAAGTTTAAGCCCGGTAAAATTTATGAATCGTGCGTAATTGTCTTTTTATCAACTACTTAATCAAATAATCTACGAGAGAAGGGGAAAAAATTGTATCTTGCAATGTATTTTGAGATTCTATGTGTGCAGTTGGCCTAAAACTTGTACTATTGATACTTCGCTAAATTTGTATTTAGATATTCAGTTTCTAGATGATACAGTTAAATAAACAATTTTTTAAAGGAGTAAGCATTAAATGTCATATCTATAAATATATCATTAACGCAATGAGTACTATTTTCGAATTGCTTTCTTTTTCCGAAAAATTCGACCGAAAACATTTAAGACTGGTGTTACGTAATTTCCCAGTAATTTCAATTATACTCGAACCACCTTGAATTAGCACGAATTAGCAGTGAAAATTTGGTATTCAAAAAGTGCTCAAAAATTATTAAACTGTGTAATGACCTTATTGCATTATTTTCAATATGAGAATTATCTTCGATGAAACCAAGATTATCCTTTCTTAATTCAGTGGGAACAATTAATTTCTCAATATAAATGTTTGATTTTCTTTTTTTGGATTTGGTCAGATTTTACTAGCATGTTATAATAATTTTGGAAGCATTTGTATAATTTTTTCTATTACAAATTGCCGGTACGTTTCAAGCTTGGTGCAAAATTGATCGAACTATTTTCCAATTTAAGCAATCAATTTAATAATAAAATAAATAAGATAAACGAATTTTCCATCTTATAATCTAGAGCAAATAAATTAAAAGTTTCCTAGATTTGGATGTATATATATATATATATATATATATATATATATATATATATATATATTCCGGAGGACATATGATGGACATTTGCGCATGACCTTCACTGATTCGCCGCGGACGCGCAACAGCTGATGGGACTGCGGCCGCGAGCGATAAGGGGACGCGCCGCGCGTGCGATGACGACGAGGGCCGTGGCACGACATACAGCGAGCGGAACTGGCGAATATATATATATATATATATATATATATATATATATATATATACAACATCTCCCTTCCATCGGAGATGTGCGCGCCACACAGATCGACGTCCGCGTCCGCTCTCGCACATGTATGCGCATATCTGTGTATACGGATAGGCATCTATTCAAAGGTCGGGGCACCCGCCACCGCCAGCGTCGCCGTCTTCGTCGGGGAAAAAAGAGGAAGCTCTGTCGCGGGCCTCCTTCTCTCTCTCTCTTTCTCCCCGCATCTCCGGACACGCTGTCTGTCTCCCTTCTTCTCTCTCACTCTTCCCCCCCCTCTCTCTCTCTCTCTCTCTCTCTACTCCGCCGTTCCCATTCAGAATCGCCGGCGCGATGATGCAATTCGGTTGTCCGTATATACATATATCTATAACTCGGAATGCGTCCTCCTCTCTTTCGTTTAAAACGAACTTCATTCAGAAACTCCTCTTGTATAATGTATGTATATATATGGTAAAAGATAGGCCTGCGTATTATGAATGATATCGGCGAAGAGTGTCGGTGCTCATATATGTTTAATATACGGTTCGTTTATTTTTTTTTGTTACGTGCGCGATCGGTTTGCAGAATTTTTTTTTTTACATGATCAACAAATTCGATCAAGCATTATTAAATATTTGTGATGTGTTTTAATCTGTGATATAGTCGAAAAATTAGAATAAAAAGCTGCAAAAGAAAATATCAAACGAATCTGAAAATTACAGAAATAGTTCAGTAGGCTAGAATTATTTTTTAAAAGAAAAACTAGGGTATTTACGTTAACAATTATTTGCGATTTAATTATTTTCTGTTAATGATAATTATATCGCACAATCTGCATATAATGTGACATTCTTTACGTGCATTATTGATAACGTATGTTCCAAGTTGAATTATAAGCTTGTATGTCTATAATTAAAATTTATAATATATGTTTGTACACGTTTCACCTATATCTTCTGTGCATACCATGAAATTTAGTAAGATTAATTGAAATGCATAGGCAAGAAAAAATGCAAATATTACCAAAATTCTATTGGATTCTGGAGCTTCCATATGTGTTTTCATTAAAGGTGAAGATTTATTTTGCATAAATATCGTTCTATCCACCTTTGATGGAGGTTATTTCGCTATACAAAGAAAATTTACCGAATGTATACTTGAAAATACAATAGGTAAAGAATTTGTAAAACTATTACAAGTTTTTTTGACGAGCCTCGGATATCAGAGATCGTATTCTAATACGTAAAAATATGTTTTATTGACATCTTACTTCGAAAATAAGCCACCTATGTTTTCTACCATATACCTCTTAGGTTTCGCGGTCAGAGTATCGTGAGAAATCGAGTACCTTTAGACTCGCCCCTCGACTGCAGTTATTCATACGTCGCCTTTCTCAGCGTTATTTTCGTGACATCGTAAGAGTTCATTTTTCTACCAAATTCAGCTATGCGCGCGTGATCGAGTAATTTTTTGTTTTTGTTTTTTAACAGCATACGTTCAATTTTTAAATATGGATATAAAGTAAGAAAGGGTAGAATTATCGAACGCACCCAATATCGAGATTCCAAATGTCAATAATCATGCATTAAATTTAGTTCAGAAAAAAAGGCATAGAGCTTTTTCTTTATCGGAGGCGTATGAGATTAAAAAATTGACATTTATTTCAATACACGATTACAATTAGTGAAAAGAATGCAGAAGGAGAAAAAATATTAAGATGTAACTTATAATATTGTCCACTTATCAACAGCATTGTATTGATTTTTAATTGAAAGATTTATCAAAAAATTCTGTGTACGTTATATATATATATATATAACCGTGAGTGGAGTTGCTTCCGACACAATTTCTTTAGGCTTTGAGAAGAGCTTCGATTAAAATAATTAAACTCAATTTTATTCGTAATTTTTATTAGTTAATAGTGTTTTTCGCGAGTTATTTTTATGACTAACGCCATCGACGAATAAAAAGTAAATAAGAAAAAGGTAAAATATAAATAATAAAAATAATGACACTGCTGCTACTCTATTATCATCGCTGGTCATTTAAAGTTCAAGGAAAGCGACAGATATACGAACGTGCACATAAATGTGTGTGCATAATATATATATATATATATATATATATATATATATATATATATATATATATATATATATACGTACACGTATTTCCGGCTTGGTGCTCGGCATACTATCGGGGTGTAGCGACATGTAGCTCTGCTCACGTTTTGCGAAGCGTTTTGCGACGCGCAGTAATATTCCATTTTTCCGCAATGGCCACGACACGTCATAATAAAATAGATCACAACTTATCCCGGGCTCATACCGACGTCATAAAAGCCGTCACAAGCGGCGTATTTACCATTAGCGTTGCTTTCGACGGCGAAAAAATTATTATTATTATTATTATTATTATTATTATAGCATAAATACACTTAGTAAACAAACGACCGATACGTTTCGGAGCAAGAATTAAAAAATGGTTCTGTTATCCGCTGAATATCCAATGTACATTGTCGTTTATCCGAATATACGCCTCTTTATCTCTGCTATAATCAGAATGATAAAGATATTCAAATTTGACATTACCATTTCGGCTGTAGCGATGTTTTAATGTCGAGGCGAAGAAGATATCGGTATCTGCAGAATTATCGATATGGCTGAATGGATTGAATCGATCCAAACGGCGGATCTAAAAAGTCATCCACTAAAGTATTGTATTGATCTTCTATTAATCTAGGAATTGTCTGTCTTGGGCTTCATAAGACAGGATTGGTCTTAATTTTGAGAATTGGTCAATAATTTCTTAAAACACGTGATAATTATTCGGAACAGCAGGAGTGTGCTTTAATGAATAAAAGTTTTTCATACCAAGATAATTGCAATGAAATAAAAAAAAAAATTGTTAAATATTTTATCAAAAAGTAAATAAAATGAAAGGTATCAAAATGATTGTATTCTGTTAAACGGGTATACGTATATCGGTTTTGCTACACTTCTTCATACGCTCTATTGAAAAGTACAGACGTAGAATACACAAAATAAACAAAACTAAACATAACGCACACTGAATTTTGTAAACAATTCTTCAGACATTTATTAAATAACTATAATGCCATCTTAAGATTGTTATATTACGTTCTATTGTCGCTTAAACAAAATTACTAGTAGGTCAAGTAATTAGCGACTGTCCAGGGTCGCTCATTACAAATTAGATATTCTAAATAATTGTAAAGGTATATAAACGATATTTTAGAATAATCTTCGATATTTACATAACATATACATAACTTTCTAATGCATTACAGATTTCAAGTAGTATAGTATAAACAAACCCAACATTTTTACAGTGCTTTAGTTGCGAAGTATTGCCAAGAGCGATTTTAATACGGTCGTAATTTGGCACCGGTCTTGAGCTTTGATACGAGACCGAACAATATCAAGGTTATAATTGGATATTGGTAATTTTCTGAATATCTAAATATTCGGCTTTACCGTCAAACGATATGTGCTATTTCGTTGAGCTTTGTTTAAGTCAAAAAAAAAAAATATAATAAATAATTGACCAACGAACTATATTAGCAGTATATATGGATATATATACTATCAGCTATTCTTCGTCGACGTTTCCTGATGCACCCGCGTTATGTGGCCGTGTTGTACAGTCATAACCGATTGACAACAAAATTCAAATGGGAAAAATGTCCACAAAGGTATATATATATATATATATATATATATATATATATATATATATATATTCGGCCCAAGAGAGATCACCGATCGAGATACTCCCGCGTCGCAACGAATTATGCGCTTTATTTTTAGCCGTATTGAAATCAGCTTCGTTTCGTATAAGCATGACCTCACACGGTCACGAGGAGCAAAAACTCGAACTTCGCAAGTATATGTATATATACATATATAGATCTAAAAATATTAGCGAAAAGAAGTTTAGTGCCCGAAACAAGGCGGCCCACTGTGTACGTCTCCGCCTCTCTCGAATGTCCATGCGCATATATATCAATATAATACTATATCGACAGGTCATACAAAACGATACATTTTTTTTTTTCGTTTCTTTTTTTGTTCCTTTTTTTTTCAAATCGCCTTTGCTTTCTACGCGGCGGCGCGTCTCTCGCTCGAGTGTACAAAAGCTACCGCGCGCTGGCGGGTGGGAAGGGGAGGGGGCGGTGTGACCTTCTTCGCGATCCGCGCCTATATTTCATACTTATATTCGCGGTCGCCGGGAATTCCTTCCGATAAACTTTAACGGACTTGCGCGCATCGGGACTTGCTTGTTTGAAGGGGGCAACAGAGGCAACATTCTTTACTTCGGCAGATCGAAGAGACACGTTTTATACATACGTATATATATATATATATATATATATATATATATATATATATATATATATATGTATGCGTATAAGTCGGACTTAGTTCGTATAGATTGATACGGGATGTAGAGGCTTGAGAATTCGGAATTGGCCCCGGTAGAAGATTCGCGAAGCACTTGGTGTAACCGTGTCGTTCTTGAAAATGACCCAATAGTTCTTGAAAATGACCCTATCGGAGACATCTGCCGAGCTTGCAGTTTGAATTATCCCATTGGCCATGTTCGTCACCTCGCGTTTTCACGGAACCGTCTCCTAGATCGAAGTTCAGGAGTCTTATTCTTCGAAAAAAAAAATTTAGACAAACAAATTTACTTTCGTTATATACAGTGCTATCATATCTAGTGATTACAATTTTATCCGAAAGACTTATTTTGAGGACATGTTTTATGTAGTTTTGTAGATAAGTTCTTTCTAAGGCTTTTTATCGAAATTGTCAAGAGAGTAACTTTATTTTAATTATATTTTTGAGGCGTTTTCCGGACTCACGTAAAAGAATAATAGTTTTATTTATAGGTATTTATAGACCCATACATTTGTTTGTGTCAGCTTTGAAGATTTCAGCAGAAAGCTTTGGTTCATAATCTCTTCATCTAAGTGTATTACTGCTGGCGATGTCTCGATATGTGTATATATATATATATATATATATATATATATATATATATATATATTTATATATGTTTGGAAGTGTTACGAAATGACATTAAATGTTATACATTACATTAATTTTCTGTAGAAGCATACATTAAGGGAATAAACATAAATTTATAAAAAGTTAGAAAATAATACGAGTTTCTTTTAAACATAGTCCAGTTATTAATTGGTAATTGAATTTCAATATGGAGTATTTTCAATTGTTAAATATGCAAACAATTGCTTTAAATTACATTCTATTCTATATAGCACATTACAGTTGTTAAATACTTTAGCTGCATTCTAATCGCTATGGAATGTCTTATTATTATATGTATATAATCCAATAGATCGAATTTGTAATAATCTTAAAAAAATTAATTAATACTAAAAATGAATACTGTCGGCTATATATAGATAAATGTGGAAATATATAGAGTGAACTAACGTTGAATTCGACTGGGATATTTAGTTCTAGTCGAGTTCGAGGCGATGCGCTTCCTGGTCGCATCGTGAGCGGGGGGAGAGGAAGGAAGATGAACCCAAGAAACGACACATGCAGGGAGTTGTTTCTTCTAATGCGCGTAGGACTGTTGCACAAATTATATATATATATATCTATAATCCTACGACGCGAAACGAATCGAGCCCTGCGTCCATGCCACCCTCTCCTCGATACGTCCACCTGGGGTGTCTGTACACACACACACACACACACACACACACACACACACACACACACACACACACATATCGAAGTTGTCGGATATACATGTATACGTGACGAAAGTTTCAGCCTGATTTCTTGCCTTTTCGTCAATTAGGCTATATATACAGAGCCCCCGACTGTTGGTAATTACGAATTTATATATATATATATATATATATATATCGCTCACCTGGGGTGGTTTGTCATGTATGCACGTAACAGTTAACACAGGAGAGCCACATGTTGGAATTGTTAAAGTTCGAACGCACACGTATTATATATATATGAGGTGCAAAAGTCAGATTTTCGAGATTCGTAGGGGACAAGGCTCGGGGAGTTTGTTTGCCCGTTCATTACTTTTCGTTTTCCGCACCAACGTGTAAAATCTCGGACGCGATCACTCTATTGAATTGTTTGAAGACTACACACACATATAATTTATGTATGTATATATGTATCTGTATATATTAATAGTCCGAATTGCCCAATATCATCGTGCACAATTACTGCGCGAATAAATATATTTGATAATGAAAAGGAAAAAAAATTAAGCCTGAAATAAGAATTCAAAGAAAAATTTTTCGAGTCCTTTCAAGGTTACTTCAAAGCCAATTGGTCGCTGTTTCTTTAATTAAACATCCTTCTAGTTTTCATCGCGGAGTCTAATATTGAAGAATATTTATATATATATATATATATATATATATATATATATATATATATATACACATACATAGGTGAAACGTCTCTATATGTTTGGAAATGAGAAGATTTGTAGTTCTTCTTAAACGACACTTACTACGCGTCAGCATCTATTAATAGTCCATACATCCGGTTGACCGCAATGCTGACTTGGTTCCCACGACCCGTCTATACAACTCACAGAAGCAACTTCAATTGACCATGACTCAAAAAAACAAATCGGACATTTTCGGACATTTATGCCTTACACCTTGTCTTGTGTCAATTTACGTAATTTCACAGAATTTTCTCGATTTCTGTAAGATACGCGTGAAAATTAGGGGCCCGTCATTTGAAACAATCGAGTCAACCTCGAAATGACCTTGAAAAAATTTATTTCGACGCCAAATTCAAGATCGCTCTGTTCGACCGCCACGCCTTTCTTCTAATAGAAAACTCGGGTCTCCTTTTTTATCCGAAACGTCCTATAAGCGAGCTACACTTGCGCTGTGCATCCCGACCCACATATGTATGGAATGACGTATATACGGCATTGATGTTTTCAAGTGTTGCGCAGGTGCGTATACGGCACGCACATGTCTGCGCGCCCGCACTACTGCGAATCTATATATAGATATATAATTTCAACCTTATCTGTATAGAAATGATAGAGGAGGGAGATAGCACATGGTAATACTCGGCCTTTTCGTGAATTAGAAAAAAAAAAGGAAAAAAAGGAACGTTTTTTTAATTGATGTATTATATACCTTTGTGCTTCACCCTCGACAAAAAGATACTGAATATATATATATATATATATATATATATATATATATATATATATATACATACACACACACATTATAATCTCCCTTCTCCATCACCTCTATAAAACTCGCGCAAATATAGCCTCGGCGTTTATACGCGCATAGCTTGTATTAATTAAAATTCTATTGTCGCATATGCGGTACCCATCGAAAAGAAAGCTTCAAAAACTACCCGCCGGCACTTCTTACCATATCATCTATACGACAGAAGTTTATAGCTACCTTGTCCCTCCTCCGTTCCCGCCCCGTATCTCGTCCCCTCCCCAACCACCACCCCCCGCCCCCGAAGCGCGCGGAAGAAAAATGAAGATTGGCAGGCTTCGTAAATCTCGCAAAGGGACCGAAATCGAAGAACAGCCATTATCGTACCGCGAGAAAACGAGGAAAACGAAGAGCTCGCAAAAAAGTTGTTGTAACTGCCGGGGAGGGGAGGGTCAAGAAGCTCAGTATCTCTCTTTCTCCCTCTCTCACTCCCTCTCTCTCTCTCTCTCTCTCTCTCTCTCTGCCGGGTTCTCTCTGGCGGCATGGCATTCGCGAAAAGAAACGCAAGGAGAGAGGAGAGACAGACGGCATCGCGAAGCGCCCCGTATTCAATCGCCGATCGCTCGTTCCTCGCTCCGCTAATATAATTCGATTACACTCGGATACCTACGCACACGCGCGCGCGCGCGCACACACTCAATGCGTACGGCGCTTATATTAAAAAAAAAAAAAGCTAAAGAACGGCGGATAAACTTCTCTGTTACTCTATATGCGCCCTCACACACTTTCTCTCTCACACACTCTCTCTGAGAACCATCGGGGGACGACTACTGTGGGAGCTTTTCTTTTTCTCCCTTTTTTTTTTAAAACTACATTACATAGAGAAGTTAATGGACCGCGAACGGTGGAACGATCTCGTTTTCGGATATGCGCGACCGATGACAAATCCTTCGGATCCTCGAGCTTCTCGGTCGCGTTGCTCGTCTCTCACCTGCTTTATACGTTTCTGGCACCTATTTTTTTTTTTTTTTTTTTTTTTTGGTTTTTTTTTTCTTCAATGTTTTTTACCTTTCGTTTCGCTCGGATTCCGATCGTTCCCGCGGTGTCTTCCGCGTGCGTGGCCAGGTGTGCGCCGCACTCCGTCAATTTGCATAAACGCGACGATGTAATCTGTAGACCGACCTATATTCCGAAAATTGGCGACGGTGTCCCGTATTAACATCACGGCAAGACAATTTAGAGCGAATTACAAAACAATGAAAAAATGCATTTTGTTCCCGTCTCCCTTTATAAAGTATTTTGTGCAATTTTGAAAAGTCTAAATTATAAGATTTCGCAGCAGTAAAAAGTCAGATATTAATTTGGCCGTGTCTGGCCGGCAAAGGGGAAAAAAATCGGATAAGAATTTTATGGCCTTTCGTGAACAATTGAAAAGCAATGATTTACTACAGATTTTTAAAGTCTATATAAGTATATGAATATTTTAAAATCGTCCCCTTAAAATCATTTCCAACTCTACGTTGTATTACGGATTTACAATTAAATTAGAGCAGCGTTTGGAATTGTCGCATTAGACGTGAACATTTAATCTCTTCCAAATGTTTTATTCAATAAAATTTATTTTTTTCCGATAGTTTTCGTGTTTGCAAAACAATCCGTTGGAAATCGAAGATTTTTTGAAGACGTCATTTTCAATGGATGATAAAACTGAATAATTGATTCTTTATTCATACGTGTACTCGAGCGATAAATATATTTTTTTTTTAGTTATAGTTTGAAAAAACTTTGAGCACCGGTAGCTCCTGTAATAGGTCTTATTAAATGCTGCAGGTAATTCGAACAGAAATGTAATTCATTTTGTATATATTATTTTACTCTTTTCACTGTTTTAGTAATGTATCCTTATTTATCAAAAATTTGCTTTTGAAAAAATGTTTTTTTTTTAAGTTTCTGAGAAGATTTCAGAAATGTTATTTACTTTTTTTTGTTACACTTTGATTCGGCATCAACTGGCAATTTCTATAAAAATGTAAGTTAACTCTAGTCGAGTATGATATTGTAACTCGAGGACGTCTGAAACGGAAAATTCGAAAAGGTGATTATTTTGCAATAGTTCGTCGTTCAATCGAGGACTATAATGAAATTAAGTTATTTTTTTTTAAATAGCATACAATGACAAAAATGGTGCATTCTTTCTGCATAATACTAGATTGTTTATATATTTATGCTCTATGTTTGAATTATAAATATTATGTCATTGAAAATAAAATTTTCTAATATCAAGTAAATATTTACTTGTTTTGTTTCAAGTACATTATTTCTGTAATTAAAAAAATATTCACGAGCTTTAAGACGTTTAAAATCGTTTGATTTAAGTGGACTCTTCTTGCATCAAGTAAATACTTTCTTCATTTAAGAAGCTAATTTTTCAATTTTAAAATTATAATTTATTTGGTGAAATACAAGAAAATATTTACTTGATAACATACTTTTTTTCAGTGTACGTTTAATTTTCCTTCAAATATACCTAAGAAGTTTTGAAAATCGAAACATAATATAATTGTATACAAATATTGACTTTTATATTAGTCTTTATACTACTTTTACATTACTTTATATTATTTTTATTTCTTAATATTATTAATAAAGTTCTATTAGAGCGCTCGATAAGAACCATATAATATAATGGATTAAACTTGACACTCTTCTCATTATATAATATTTGTTCGTTAGACCTTCACAGGGAGGCAAGTAGAGTCATTATTATGTACTTGTTATCTTGGATACTGTTATGAGAATTTACAAATTATGAATAACTACTAATGTTGACAATTTTTGTTCACTCCTCGTTACCATACTATTGACATAAATGATAAAAATCAGTTACTTAAGTATCTATGTTACAAATTTAAATAAACGAGTAGGGCCAAATAGTAAATTGCGTTTACTGTCAATTTTTTTTCTCTCCCAGCCTATTGCGCACGAAATTCCAGAGATCGAGTTGGATTTGAAGTGTAATATAACTTCGCGAACAGCAGTTTACATTTGAAGATATCCAATAAAAGAGAAAAACAGGAAGAAGCAGAAGAAGAAGAAGAAGAAGTAGATGAAGAAAAGAAAAAAAAAAGGGGAAAAGATTTCGCGCAACAATGCCGCGCATTGACGAGCTCACTGGCAAAGAGGGAATGCGAATTAATTTCTCTTTTTCTCCCTCGAACTGCCTCTCCGAACCCCTCGTAAACCTCCGTGACTTCGGCAGGCGAATTAATTACCGATGCCCATAAGCCGTCGCCGCCGCCGTCGCGTCCTCGGTTACCGTCTCCCTCTAATGAATTAGCTCGCGATATATATATATATATATATATATATATATATATATATATATATATATAAGCGAGGGACCACCCCGAATTTCGAGCAATTTGAAGCAACTGTTTTGTTTAATGGCACCTTGCTGCGTGGCCGGGAGCTCCCCCTCTTTCGATCCCTCCCACTTCGCCCTCCACCATCTCCTCCTCCTCCGCCCCCCTTTTCCATCAGCGGCTCATCCAACGGAAACGCCGCTGTATATACTTAAGATGCAAGCACACGTGTACGTGTATATATATATATATATATATATATATATATATATATATATATATATATATGTATGTATAGCACAAGACCGCGTAAAACTGCACTTACAAATAAAAATGCAATGCTAACGTCTCCCCCCGTGCGCGCGCCGGTGCGCCGCGCGTCCGCGAACGACCGACCGCACGGCGGGGCTGGCGCGCGAGAAAAGCCGCCGAGCCGTGACGTATAAAAATGCGCGATGTACAACTCCCGCTCATTAGGTATCGCGCGCCCTGGGCACCCCGACGATCTTTCCTCCCTCCCGCCCCAACGCCGTAACACACGCGCACACCCGCGCGCGCGCGATACACTCGTTGAGCAGCAGACGCGCCCCACCCCCACCACAACCCGAGCGTAGGAAGGAGCCGAAGGAAAGGGCCGAAGGAGAGGCGACGCGACGCGCACCGTCGCTGCTCAGCCACCCGTGTATAAGAATGCGTCGAGCATGCACAGAGACGCGCAGACACACACACACACACACACACACACACACACAGAGAGAGAGAGAGAGAGAGACGCATACGTATCTATATGCATATATGCGTATATACGAGGTGAGTAGGGTGGTATGGATGTAGGTCGGCGGTTACCTGACGCTCGGCCCATGTATAATGTATGCGTGCGAGCCGCGTGTGCATCGGCGCGCGGCTCTCGCGCGCGCCCGGCACGCGCCCGTATGTAATGCACGCGGTGCCCCAAGAACGCGCGGAGAAATTCGGCCCCGCGCGCCCGCGTACGCGTTCGCGCGCGCATGTGCACGCGCGCGATGCCAGGTAAGGGGTGAGGAAGGGTCGCGGAACGATTGGGGGAGGGGAGTGGGGCGGGGGGAGCAGAAGAAGGGGGTGCCGCGAGACGCGTTGTACGCCTTATGTTCAAGACGGTTACTATTATATGTATATATATATATATATATATACACGTATGTTATATAGATAGACGGAGGGGGTTACTCGCGGTCGAGAGAAAAGACCGCTGCGCGCGGAGAGAGAGGGGGGGGGAGAAGGGATGTAAGGGCGAGAAGGGGCGAAAGGACGAAGAAGGCGGCGACGGCGACGACAGCGACAACGAGTGCAGCTATACGGAAGCGGTTGTTACTCTTGCTTTCTTTCTTTTTTTTTATCCAACGGAAAGTCAACGTAACGTACGTTGGGAGAAAAGGCGCGATCGATCGACCCTGGTGCGACTCGGTGCGTTAACGACTACCCTCTCCTGGTCTCTCTCTCTCTCTCTCTCTCTCTCTCTTTCTCTCTCCCGCCCTCCCTCCCTGTCCATCATTGTTTCTAGACTCGTTCTCGTCTCGAAGAACTAGGGGCGGGGGGACGTTATATAGAAAAGGGCGAGACGTATAACGATCTCGTGTATATAATAACGCTCGAGAAGTACGTTAGGATGCGTTTATACATATATTATACGCGCATAAGGACTGGCGCGCAGGTGCAGGCCGCTGGCGAACGCGCGACGCGGCGTGCAGCCCAGACTCCCTGACTTCGCGTCCATATATATATTACGCGCTCCTCTCCATATTAATACGCGTACACGTTGTCTGTGTCGAGATTGTTTTTTTTTTTTTAAATACCCCCGGCGATTATACGGATTTACGCGAGGGGAAGAAGTTGCGGAAGCCGTGACGAGCGCGTCATCTTCTTCCCTTTTAGGGACAGCAGAGATTTCTTTTTCTTCTTCTACTTCATCTGCTGTTTCCTTTTTTTTAAGACGCGTAAAAAGTCAGCTCTCCCGCTGATTTATCAAAATCCAACTGTCCCCTGTATGTGTGTGTGTGCACACGTTAATGTTGGTTTTGGGGTGGAATACCCGATGGAATCCCTTCGGATCCGATGGATTATGGAGGCGATGCGATTCCGCATCAGCGCAAACATTCATACATACCTATATTGCCACTTTATTTCAAAAGAGATAATAAATAGGATTTTGCGTCCAGGTGTGAATTTCAGATATGTGTGGTTTAAAAAACAGTTGAATCGTGCGCCACTGCAACGGACTTATTTCCGCGCGTAATGTCGCAGCAAAGAGATCGTAAATACATATAGAAACGCGTGCGTGCGCGCGCGCGCGCATGTGTGTGTGTGTGTGTGTGTGTGTGTGTGTGTGCGTAATGCCATGTATGTATGTATGTATGCTCGATAAAAAAAATTCTCATAAAAAATTATGGAGTCGCAGTGGAAACGTCCGTGTGTAATCGAGCAAAAAATTATATCCATTTCGTTGTATTCCACCAGATTTCTTTCACACTCAAAATCCATGCATGGAAACCCATGGAATATCTGCTTCTGATTTTCAACTAAAAAACAAATATAATTGAAATAAATAAAATCCGTACGAATTTTTATTTCTGGGAATTCGGTCTACTTTTTTGCCAGGCATCTTAGTTAATATACATGTTTAGTGCTCAACAGCCAAAGCAATCAGTTTATTACGAAACATTCAATACAGATACACACACATATATATTGCTTGTTGATTGGCTGTCAAAAAATACAGGATAGCACCGCCGCATTAGCGCACCTGCAAACAAAGAGATTAAATTGACCGGTTTACAGAGATCTTATATACCCAATTGCCGCGGAATTTTCGAAAATCCCGTACTCGAACACACCCCTCGCATTCGATAATCCCATAAGTCTACCGCTCGCTTCGATATATATATATATATATATATATATATATATATGTGTGTGTGTGTGTGTATATATATATATAAAATATAATATACGTCAACGACTACTTGACCAACTGAGAAAATATTCGGACACGATATACTGCTGAGTTGATATATATGTTCGCGCATGTGCCTCGCGGTAACTCTGTTTTAAAAGAAAAATTATATATCCACCTCCTTCCTCCGTGATAGTCGGAGCACATTATCATTATGAACCGTCGAACTTTCAGTCATTTTGAATATTATTTTCTTTTTCATTTTCTTGTATTTTTCCTTTGAAAAAAAAAATTTAATGAAGATAATCGCAAAAGTTGAATCTAATCATCATTGATTTCGAAAATTTTGAAGTTTTATATATATATATATATATATATATATATATATATATATATATATATGTATTTATATCCTGGTAGAAATCTAACAATTTTTAATAGGCTGGAAAGTAGTTACTAGGTAGTAAAAATAGAATCAATCATTGTGGCTAGAAACAAGATGAACGTTGTCAATGAAATTAAGAAAAAGGTAAAAACTAGGTAGAAACTAGGTTCTTTTTAACCTTGTTTCTGGTTAGTAAATGAGAAATTTATTTAACAATTAATATTTCTATAATATTATAACATTATGTTGTTGATTTAATAAAAGAAAAATCATAAGATATGGAAACTAATAATTTTAAAAAATTACAATGTAATAATAAAGTCTGATTGTCGTTCGATTTTGTCATCTTAAAAATTATACGTAATAAGTTAGTTTTGGAAATATTTTCCTTTTATTATTTAATATCTAAAATTTCGCATGAAGAAATTAATTAAGAAATTCTATTCTTTGATGTCTAATACCAGCTTCAATTATTGGTTGTTAGGTAGTAATTCTATCCTATTTATTTTAAAATAAATAATATCATTTGAAATTTTTGAAATTTTATAAAATAAAACTAATTTTTTAAATTAAAAATTATGCTGAGTTCATAACTATAATTCGTAACTTGAATTTATGGAAAGTGTTCATATGGCATGTCTGATGATTTGCCATTCACGCAAGTGGTAAAACATTATCTTGGTTAGCATATAAGCCCGATTATAACTTCACATAAGTATAACATATATTGTATACGAATGTGTAAGCTATTGTCAATGCGTTGTATATGTATGTAGATGCATAAGGTATATAGAACCAACGTACTTATAAGTTATTTCAAAATTTTCGAAATGAACCTGGTAAACGTTTATAATTAATTCATTAAAATAATGATTAAAGTCAAATGTTATATCTCGCTTAACCTTGTTTTAAGATCAATTTTAGTCATATCGAAAAATACATTGATACGAAACTAACTATTATAGGCCGTAAATACCGAAAAAATAGCTTGAAAAAATGTAACTATAAATCGGCCGGAATGACCGTAAAAAACGTTACATGTTTTCCTATTTACTACCGAACAAATATACCTTGTTACTAGGTATCTTCATTTGAAAATACATTTTTTATACCTTGAAAATAGAATACATTTCTACCAGGGTAGATATATATATACTCCTCATAGTGCTCTTGCTCTCTCTCTCTCTCTCTCTCTCTCTCTCTCTCTCTCTCTCTCTGTCTCATCAATGGAAATTTTTACTCTTTCTCCCTTCAAAACTTCTCGTACCTTCCGTACATCGCCGTTCAAACATTATATTCTAAAACTTCAGTTAAATAATATATAAAAATCTTACATTCGATAGGTACGTTTTCAATTCCTGTTACTTAAGTTTAAGACATCTATACGTGCAAAATGTTATAGATAAATTAATGAATTAAAATATTCTGTCATTGCATAATCGCATATTAAATCGGCTTAGCATGAATTGCGATTGTACATTAAAATTTAATAAAATTTTTCACAAATACTTGTTTAATCTACATTTTACACTATGCCATGCATATAACGTATGGAAAGACGAAACATCTATACACTTTTATCATTTATGTACTTTGTATTGTTTTCCGCTAATTTTCCGACATTAAATTTAAGATATTTATACATGTGTATATTTCTCGATAAATTCACGCATTTCCATCATAAACTTATCAATCAATCAATCAAACCGTCAACCGGCCGATCATCAACTCAATTCTCGTTTTATAATCGACCGTCGTAAACGCAATGGACACTCTACCGCCCCCCCCCCCGTCTCACACTCTGCAGTAATTCTGGCCGACCCCCGCTTGTAATAAATAAAATTTAACGCACCCCGCGGTCCGCCCGAAAAACCGTGTATATATATATATATATATATATACACGGCCGTGTAACCGAGGTAAAGTCCCGCGGGCTGAGTCTCTCGGGCGGCTTGCGGCACGCCTCGGCTTTTCCCCCATTGCCCCCGGTGCAACGGCACCTCTGGCAGCGGGCTTGGTCGGGCCTCGTAAACCCCCCCCCCGTCCCTCTTTCTAACACTACGTTAGACGACAGTATCTGCTTCCGAGAGTCTGGGGCCCTTTTTTTTTTTTTAATTTCATAAAAGAGCCCCTGAGGATTCTGATTAAAAAATTATTTCACTCCGAAGAATAACAGTTGTTTAACACGCGAAGAGCATTGAACTTGAAGATCCCCCCCCCACTCCTGGCGGGTGGATGTGATAAACCATTCGCCTCATGCATAGGAATTTTGGTGTTGCACAATTGGTTATAGCAATAGTGACATACCACTTTTAGGGAATGAAATGTGAATTTTATCGTTAGAGTAAAAAAAAATTTGCTTAAGAAAAATAGTACAACATCATTACGTCCAGTACATTTCATATTTTTAAGTTATTAGAGTGAACCATTACTAGAAATCTGCAAACTCATGATTTTCTTCTAAAGCTACGATGCGTTTGTACGAACAAATGTCTCTAACAATAATACCCGTGCATATATACATTATACAGACGTCCATCAGTATTTCCATCGTACTTTTCACATTTGACCGATAAAACTTCTCATTTATTTTCAGATCCGCGCTCTTAAACATTTTTTATCACTGTACAAAATCGTTTAAACAACGATAATTACACAGAACTCGCTATTTTTTCCAAAAACGCTCATTTACACAGCCGATATTTACAATGTTACATCGTGCGACATCGATTTTTTTAGTGTTTGCAATTAATTCGACCCGACTAACACGGATATTACGAATGTATAAATAAATGCAATACGATAAAATGTAATTAAATATTGTGGAACGTAATTTTATTAATATTTTTTGTTTAAAATTTTTCGTATTAAATGCAAGAGATACTGTCGTATAACACTTTATCTGACGAAAAATAATATTGTTTACGTTAATATCTATTTACTGCTTTCATTTGCTTTCAACTTATTTATTTCTCTATTTGTACTATTTTCACAGTTACTAAGTTAAAATTACATTCTTCATAATCGTGACTTTCAAATCTTTCATTATGCCGTCAATTCTTTAGAAATTCTTAAAGAAGATGACAGAAAGATCGTTTTGAACAGCATTACTTTATTAACTAAAATTCCATGTTTTAAATATTACAGAGGTCCTCGTTTAAATTGCGGCACTATACCAGTGATAAATATTTAAAAGAAAACGACAAGGAAGAAAGAGCAATTAATTTTATCGATTGTATTATTAACGAGCCGTGAAGAAAAAATAATGATGCAGGAGGTGTAAGGCTCAGTGTGTTTTCGAAGCTACATGGCGTTTTTCCATATTCAGCATCTTGCTTGGATAAATTTACTCGTATTCATTGGTTTTCTTTCTTATTTTTCATTTAAACAATTATGTTTTACTTTTTTTTCAATAATAAACTTCTGTGTTATATTAGATAAAATCTGTGAAGAACAAATTTACCGCTTAAATAAATCTTCCATCTTTTTAACCGGAGTATAGAAAATTGCAATTTCCTGAAAGTTAAGACTGCCCTTGTACGCGGGCGCGTTTACAATAGAGCTTACGTACATATACGTGTTAATGGCGTGGGCGGAAGGCGCCCTGCTCCACGCGTGAATCTGTCACGGTTCTCCAGACGAGCCCGCGCGCCCCCGCGTGATCGGCAGATCCGCGTACTCTGTATGGTCCTCTTAGTTATATATATCAAGGAGTGCGCAGAGACGCGCGGCGCCGATGCACACGACGACGACGACGACGACGACGACGCCGCAATGGCTGATGCAATATATATAAGGCAGCCGCTGAGCGCGAGTCCCGCGTGGACGCGTGCCAGGTGTCGCTCTTAAATGACGTAGTGTTTACTGGGTGTATGTGCGTGTGTGCGTGTGTGTGTGTGTATCCGTATCCTTATGTATATAATCTGTGTGCGTAAGTGCTTAGCAGCAGGGCCACGCGCGATCTCGTGACTCGCCGTTTTCCCTCTCAGGTCGACTGTACCCTTCGACCAACTCCCCACCACTCTCATCCCTCTCTCAGAACTCCGGCCTCCATTCAATTTCGTTTTCACCTTTCGCCCTTATTATATGCGCCGCTCGCTTGCTTAGGCCTTTACTCGGGTGTGTGTATATATATGTAGCTCTACCCCACGTCGAGACACTTCATCTCTCTGCTTCTAGCTCTTACATAATACATTCCCCCCTCCTCTCACTCTCGGTGGCTATACCGCCGGAGCCCAACAGATGGCTGCCTCCCTCCGCGACGAGTGCGGGAGGAAGAGGGAAACAAAGAGAGAAAGAGAAAGAGAGAGAGGGGGGGAGAGATTCTTGAGGCGACGCCGGACGCAACAACCCCCTGGCTCGGAGGAAAGATGCGTCCTCTCGGCCGCGCAGGTGTTCGCTATAGATACACATACATCATAGTTTGCGGCACGTGTCCTGCGCCAGCAACAGGATTCTATATCTCCCGCCCTCTCTCTCTCTCTCTCTCTCTCTCTCTCTCTCTCTCTCTCTCTCTCTCTCACTCGCTCTTTCTATCCCCGGCGGGCGCGCGCGCGCGCGTCTCGGGCGAGTCGGCACGCGCGTGCAGCCTGTGTGTCTCTTCTGTCTTGTCTCCTCTCTCTCTCTCTCTCTCTCTCTCTCTTCCTCCCTCTGTCTCCAGCCGGCCGACGTTCCGGCCATTAATGCCGTACCGATCGGGCCCGAGGTCCGAGGATCGGTCGCCCACGCGCCCGCTCATAATCCCGTAATACAAACGCGCCGCGCGCACCCCTGCGACGCGACGTTGTGCTGCGCGCGTAGGAGCTGTGACCCCTCCCCCCCCCACCACGAACGGGAGCAGTTTGAAGGGGGGCGAGGAGGGAAGACACCCACCAGTGTTAATATTATTACGAGAACGGGCGCAGGCCGCGACGAGCGCGCTCTCGTTCCCGTCTCCTTTCCCGAAATGCTGTCCTTTCTTTTAAGATTGCTTTTTTTTTTTTTTTTGTTTTTTTTTTTCTGTTACTATACTTTTCTACCGCACGCGGAGGAGGAAGACGTCGGGGATCGAAGCCTCTCCCCGATGCTGGGAGGGCACGCCACGATCCGTAGGTGCGACTCTCCCCCCCCCCCCACGCCATTCGAATTCCAAAAACAGAGAAGTGGATGCGTTGGCGCGGCAGGGGGAGGGGGGCGAGGGCTCATCAGCACCGACCCGATCTCACCGGGGATTTCGCCTCCTTGTCAGTCTGGTGACGAATCGATCAGCCTCTAATTATCGAAGCTCAATAACGGCGGCCGAATAGCTCGTTCCGTAATATAGACGTAGTAAAGAATGAGAATGGAGGAGGGAAAAAAAATTGACGACGGTTTCGTCGAACGATGTATTAGATTGATCGAAGACGGAAAGGGTCATTTATTTATTTTTTTTTCTTTTTTTTTTGTGCCCCCAAGTATAAATGACCCGCCGCGTGCAGTTGACGTGCCTATTTCTCTGATATATATGTCAAAACATATATATATATATATATATATATATATATATATATATATATATATATACAGATAGATAGATATATGTAAGCTATGTGCAACAATGTGAGAAAATTGAAGGATGTGAAATCAATTACGTAACGGGTTGATGTTTAGATTAATATAGTTATAATATAATGTTACAAAATAATTGTTAAAATTCAACTTTTAATATATAATCGCTGGTATAATAAAACTGACGTAACTGATCTTTAGTGTTAAAATACACAAAAGGCTTCATTAAATCCCGTAAATATTGTATAATGAAAGGATTAAGTACGAAAATATGTTATAAAAAGAAAAGTTTTGTTAACGCTTTGTAAAGCAACAACTTTTTAATATATTAATTATGTAATATTTGTATTTAATTAAATAAAAATGTTGAATTTAAGGATAAAAAATTATTTAAAAAGGGTTTAATATTTAAAAGTACAGTTATACAAAACGAAGACGAAAAATAAATATTTAAAAAAAGAAAGGAAATTTTCAGAACGAGCTTTTGAATTATAAAGCGATCTTCTCGCATTAACAATCATCGTCCAATAAAAAATTAAAAGAATTTTTCTTAGTCAGAATAGTCAAAAGTAAAGCAACAGAGTTATAACGAAATACGCGAGACGTCCAAAATAAAATGGTACTTTACGATATGCAACAGCGCTTATTCCTAAAATTACGTTTAAAATAAAAATCCCAACGATATTGGTTAAATCATAAATTTTCAATAAACTTCAAATAACCATATATATAAAATAGTAATTTTGAGAAAAAATGGAACGTGCGAGAAATTGGAAAAAAGTTAGTTCATTTATTCCCTTTAAAAACATTTTAAAGCAACATATCGATCTTTCAATTAAAATATTAAAAAAAAAAGGAACATATATTACCTAAATCTTAATAAATCGGATATGCATTCCGGCACGATTGTCATTTTGAACTTGTCGAATATGCAGTAACGTACGTTCAAATTTTCTTGAGATTATTCTGTTATATATATGAGCTTACTAAGTCTGTTGATTGTTAAATTGGACTGCGATCGATTGAATCGATTGATCGACTGAAATCGATTTCATTAGCACAGATTCATTATCGAAATTTCATTAATGGGATTTCCAAGGCTTTAATCATCTTTATTATCGAATCGTAGATAAACATACACACTTATCATTCGTATCAAAAATGTCATTATCTACTAATTTTTCTTAAAAACTATATAAAAATTTTAAAATCTTAAACCATAACCTTTTTTTAATCTACTTGAATGGTATAAGATATATAAAGTATAATGCTCGACGTAGAAAATGCTATGACTAGCGCAGCATTCGTTACGAATTCATATGATCTTGAAATTGTGAATTCATTTATCATTATCGGGATAATATATGTTCAATTAATTCCTAAAAGAATTTAATTACTAAAAAAAAAACATAAAATCGATTAAACGGATCGAATGCACGCCCCATTACTTTTATTTCAATAAGTAGGAAGGGAAGCTCAGAATAAGAGAAATCTCTAATGGCCATTTTGAAATAAATATTACTTTTATTAAGTAAAAGTTATTAATTTTAATTAAATAAGATTGTTGCAAATATATTGAATTTACGTAATGAACTTTTCATGTATCATCAATTAAGAAAGAGGTTAATCTAATATCTCGTCCATTGCGAATGCCACTGTACGGACATGGAACATCGAATGACGAAATTAGGACCGGTATATAAATCAGAATTTCCATATTACAGCAATGTTTATTATTGCGCCAAGCGACATTTTCCAATACAATATGCGTTTTTAAAGGCGCGTATCGACGCGCTCCGATCTCCCGGCATAATAAATAAAATTTCTAAGTGCGCGCTTTCATTGAATTCCGAGCCATTTGCCGGCAGCGAAAGGTGCCTCGGGGAAATGGGTGGGGTTGGGGAGATTCACAATGGAATCGAACCAATTTATCGCCCCCAACTCTTCTCCCCTCCGCCTCCTCCCTAAATGAATCGATAAACTTCTGCCCGATTATTGTCACGTAATTCTGCGCCCATGCGCATAAATCCACCGATATCCCTCCCCTCCGCTTTTGCGGCCACCGTGAAGGGACGCCGCACGGTGTGCTTATATATATATATATATATGTATTTGTATACGGCATTCGTGCGGACTTTGTGTGATTTCCCCGACGTCAAAAGAGCTCGTGCGCTCGCGCGTGCCTGCAGTCCCATTGTTATACGTCCAACAAAAGATCCGAATTCCCCGGTTAAAGGATTCGTATTGTGTGTGCATGTATATGGCTATTTAGAACATTATTAAACAGCGAGACGGGGACGGCATTAGCGATATTTTATATATGTGTGTTTCTATACATATATCTATATGTATATATATATATATATATATATATATATATATATATATATATATATACTATATATACGAAATCCAAATAACCCACTGCTATATAGTAGGCGGATTATATACAAGCTTGGCCCGGCCTCGAGATGAAGCTTCGAGATCACATCACGCTCCGTCGGGAGATTCAACAGAAGCCCTCCCGCGCGCTTGCGATTATCAAACGAGCCTCTGTGTGCGTGTATGCGTGTGTGTGTGTGTGTGTGTGTGTCCACACGCATTAGATACACCGAAGTCAAATTACATGCTAACAGTGACCGCGCGTGCGTCTATAAATACGCAGAAGAGAAAAAATTATTGCGGAAGTAGTAAAGAGAAGGCTGGATGATCGCGCGGGGTATTTATGATAAAAAGAGAGGCTTTCGATTCCAGACCGAGGAGATCGAGATAGATATTATATATATAAATACATATATATAAGAAAATCCAACGTATTATTAAGATTTAATATCCCTAGGTAATTTAACTGGTTAAAATTATTTTTATGAATTTTGAAAATTATGAAGCTTTAGAACAACAATATGCATGTATTGATACATATATGTATTGTATGTAAAGAACTTAATCTTCATGATTTTCTTATGTGATTATATATATGATCTACTACATGATTTTATTATGTTATATATATATATTTTTTTTTTCATTTCATAGCTTTGGAATTCTTTATGGCACTGCTCAATCTTCCAAAAAATTGAAAGCTCATTAAATTCGTAACACAACGCGATATAAGTTATCCCTTCTATTATATAAATTATAGAATTATATTATATGAATTAATACTAAATTACTGAAATAATACTAAATAAGAGCGATATAAAATTGTTCTTGCTTTATTATTTAAATTTATTTGTAACACTTTTTTCATAATAAAATTTTTATACATTTATACACTTAATAAACACTTTTCGCACTATTGTATAAAAATAAATAAAGGAAATCCACTAAGAATAATCAATTTCTTATAAATTGTACTTGTTTATATAGCACATAATAAAATCTGGCATGTTATTGCACAAAGTTACGTATATGATAGCATAATGACGGATGAAAAATATTTATTAATTTAATTCAGAACAGTCGACGTAACAGTCTTTATTCAATAATATACTATACTAATATAATAACAGTCGGACTGCCATTGTTCATAATCGCCCCCGTAAAATCTTATCATGTTCTGAAATTCTGCTATAAAATGAAAATTAATCACGAAATAATTGTCAAAAAAATTGAAAAAAAAAATGATCAATGTGACTCAAAAAATCATGGACTTTTAATGAAATTATGAAATTTTACGCCAAGGTAATTTTTTATTCGAATGTCGAAAATTAATGACGGTACTCGCGAAAGAGCTTCGATATATCATCGAATCTGTAGTATACTCACGAGATTAAAATCGAAAAAACTTACTGTAAAGATCGCGATTCTTGAATTAGTCAGAATATTTCAAACGTATTTATATCCGAAGCAACAATAAATAGTCAGTGTGACTTTATAATTACTAGTGGATATAATTTTAAATAAATTAGCCTTTTTAAATAATAATAAATTAAAAGGTGGCATAATTTAATTGTACTTTTGTTGACTGCTTATATACAAATTATTAAATATTTTTTCATTGGTCTTACAGTCCAATCAAATCAATCGAAAACAATACGCAACAACATCAATACACATCCACATTAACATCAATACATCAATACACAAAAATAATAAAAAATAAAAATCAAATTAAAAATTATAATGACAGTCAGACTGTCCTTGTTTACAGTCCTCATCATTCCCTGATGAGGAGCCGTAGCGAGATCGAAACGTTGGACTGGATCTTCAATTAGGTAAGGGTGTTGGGGACAGTCAGACTGCACTTTACTAACAAAGAATTTTTTCAGCTAATATTTTATTTTACGGGGGTGATTGTAAATAAGGACAGTCTGTCTGTCATTATAATTTTTAATTTAATGTTTATTTTTTATTATTTTTGTGTATTGATGTATTGATGTTAATGCGGATGTGTATTGATATTGTTGCGTATTGTTTTCGATTGATTTGATTGGACTGTAAGACCAATGAAAAACAAGATTTAATAAAAGGTGGCATAAAATTCATATTTTTACTTTATACTTTTTGATGACTTTTCGTCGACTTCAGTTACGCGAAATGATGGTCATTTCTGACGTTGTTCTGATTCTAAAAAATAGTGCTTTTATCCTACTATTCATTTGAATTATTTTTTTAATGCACATTCTAAGACACATTGGATATATATATATATATATATATATATATATATATATATATATATATATTGTATATGGACATGTTGCGCGCGAGCGGCACGCGCCCGATGCTCACAAAACTGCGCGATGAGCAGAGACGACGATGACTCGTGCACCTTATATTATACACTTCGACAGGTAAAAAAAAATTGGGCTTTTGGTTTTGAAATAGAGAGAGAGAGAGAGAGAGAGAGAGAGAGAGAGAGAGTCAGAGAAACAGACATAAAGACAGACACACGCAGCGAGAGCGCCAAATGGCGCTTCTTCTGTTTTCTTCGTATGCGCTTTTTCATGCATATTGGGGGAGTGGTGGGCGGACGTGGTGCGGCCGTACCAGCACGTCATGCCGTTTTTCCTTGAGGTGCGTATATATATGTATATAATACACGTAGTCGCGCGGCTGGCATTAGGAAGAGGAACTCGCGCCGCAAGAGAGCGTCATTTGGCCCCCTTGATAAGTATTGTATTTATAATATATATATATATATATATATATATATATATATATATATATATATATGCACGGGCTTTTCACCCTTGTGGCGCGCGTGCACGGGAGCGGCGCTCGGGGCCTTATTTTTTTTCTTTATTTTTATTTTTTTTTTCTGAAAGTATATATATATTGAGTCTTTACGTGCGCACTACTGTTAATTGAGGACTACGCGCTCGACGACGATGATGGCGATGACGATGCGCAGTATGTTGCGGCTTCGGTGCCTTGGGTCTGTACAACAATGTTTCTTTAATATATATATATATATAGAATCTATAGAATAGATTATAATGCCAGAGTATGCACGTATTGTATACGAGTGTATATGTGTATGATTACACGCATAAAATGGAAATGGCTACGGAAAGTGAAAAAGGACACAACGTTGAATAAAGTATAAATGGATACATAAACTGTTTGATGCGCGATAAGTGAACCGACGTATTTTCCGCGCACAGCTGCGAATTGAGAATATATATATAATTAGAGGCAGGAGCGTACGGATAAAATTGTGATCTAAATTAATTAGAGCTGACATTATGGAAGGTTTATCGACAAATACCATATGAAGCTCCATGAGTGTACTCTGTATATAATATGAGATTATTCTATATAAAACCAAATCCTTTGCATTTTTGACTCCATAGCGATCGTAACGTGCGTATAAATTCACTAGGCTTTGAAATAACAAAAGTTAATTCGAGAAGTCAGTGGCCGATTACGTTTGACTCAATACCTTTGAGCACGTAACTCTATACTTTGTATATATGTATAAATTTCTGAGTCGCCATTCAAATCGAGTCTCTATACAAATAAAAAAGCAGAAAAGGAATTGTAACTAGCGGATTTTGAAGAAAGGGAGCGCGGGTTTGAAAGAAATAAGAAAACGGCGAAATCCCCGCGAGGCCCGAGATTATTGTACATAAATAAACATATGTAGAGCGACGTCTGGCAACGCGCAAGGAACAGGGGGAAGTATAGCCAAGAATCTTTATGGGGGGGAGGGGAGAGGTAATATAAAAAACCCTCACCCCCTCCCATTCCCCGCAACTCGACGACTCTTAATTCAAGACCCGCGCTCGGGGGTCTTATACAGTAGCGACCCCCCGCCCCCCTCGAGCTCGCCTTCTTGGGCCCGACTCCCCCCCCTCCAGCACACCCCACTCCCCGCTCTCTTAAGGGTATTAAGAAAAAACCGAAGTCACCCCCTCGCGCGCGCGTTCAAACGCGACCTCTCGGGGACCGTATATTATAACGCGAGCGAGGAACAAAAGTCTAGCCCGTGCCCTTTAAAACACAATGCTGCTGACTGTCGACTTCTCTCTCACTCTCACTCTCTCTCTCTTTCTCTCTCTCTGGCTCGCTAGCCCGACGTAATGTACCAGCGGCGCGTGTGCAAGTAAATTATATATATACATATATATAGGAAGGAGAGAAGCGAGAGGCGAGCCGCGCAGCTGCCGCGATTTTTATTCAGCGTCTAGAACGACGCACGCAGAGCCCCGAAAGCCTCCGGTCGTCGAGCTGCTGCGGCTGCTACTGCAACCCCCCCCCCCCCCATTGGGTTCGCGATGGCAGGGTGGGCCCAAAGTACGTCGTATATATACCTCGACGTATATATATATATATATATATATATATATATATATAAGGCAAAGGTGTATATAAATGAGGTGATGGGCGGCGGGGATGAGGTGGTAAGAGGGGCCACGCGTAACACGGGAATTTCGAAAATTGCCGCGTGCGCGCGACCGGACGCGCGCTCTATTATATGTCATATATATATATATATATATATATATATATATATATATATATATATGGTAACGTGGCACGAATCTTATAACGCGCGACAACGCGTCATATATATCCATATACGATCGACGAAAATGCTCTCGGTTACGCCGCGATCGGTCATCGCCTCCGTATACGCGTGGCTACTGAGGGGTCAGCACATGTACAGACAGACACACACAAACGGGCGCACGATCGCGTACATAGGGCGGTCGCGCGGTATATTAAAAGGTTATAACACACCATCGCGCTGTATAATGCGCATATATATATATATATATATATATATATATATATATATATATAAATGTATATATATATAAATATATGATTGTTTGTCAGAGCGGGCCCCCGGGGACGGATCGATTGATTTTCTCTATTCTCCCCGCCCGTCTCGCCTTTGCGTGCGACCGGTCGTACTATACGCCCTCTTTGCGCGTTCTGGTAATCCGCGTAATTCAAGGCGCGGCCCCAGGCGACTTTTGAACGATCTTATCGTCGATATATCTAATTGATTATTGTTCGAAATCTCGAAGATTCGACCGACGAATGCAGCGCGGAAGGTAAGCATGAGAAGTTCAGATGAAGAAGAAAAATGTCCTCGGACGTCGTAAGTATTGCGCGGAATTAAAGGCGGGCTGAATACACGATTCTTCATAAAGATTATGAAAAAAAAAAGAAAAAAGAAAACTTTAATTTACTCAGATGTAATTATTTTTTAAGGGCAGAAAGAAAGCGATCGAGCACACAAACACTGTCGATCGGATTTCCGATAATTAAGATCGAGATTCGCATAAATTATTCGAATCTTTTAAAAATCAATATGACCGCGTGAGGGTTTCGCAAAAGTGTCCGGGCACCTGCTCGATTTGGCCGGGACGCGAGCCACTCGACACGAGCCAGAGGCACGGCCGTCAACGCATCGAATGCTCGAGTTTCAAAGGCGAAGTATTGCGCGGGCTTTTTTGCCGTGGCCGTGCTCCTCTCTCGATCACTTCTTGATCTTTCAGACGGAGGAGAGCCCTCGAGAAGCTCGCGGGCGTATACAATACGAAGATATAGACGTACAATTTATTTAAGTTATCCTTATTCATGGATCGGACTCGGGTAATTTTCCGCATGAGCTAGATTATTAGTTTTTTATTAATAATCGTGAAATGATATAAAAGAAAAGTTAGGTTGAAAGCTAATTCTTTGAAGTATTGATGTTCAGAAGCGAAAGATTTCACATTCATTCATACGCCTTGGCATTGAGTATGGATTTTTAATTTGGGTACAATGTCAATCGGATTTTTAAACAAATTGAGGAAATTTGTTAATGTTTTATGCGTAAATTAAATGTGAAATTAAAAGAAAATAAGATAAAGTATCAAGTACCGATTTATCCTGTCGAATTCAGTGAAGTAATCAATATTACGAGAGACATCGAAAAATTTATGTTATTTGCTTTTATTTTCCGTCTAAGCTACCGAAGTCGATTAAATATGATAAGGTAATGGTACTGTAAATTTTATGTAATTCCGATGACGATTGCGTAATATGGTCTGAAGATTACAAGGGACACACCTAGATAAAAATGCTTTATCCAGAAATTGTCCACGTGCTCTATCGATAGAGTGACGAAGTCGACTTGTGTTAAGCTGTAATATTAATTACATTAATAATTAACATATATATATATATATATATATATATATATATATCTAATAGTTTTTGCTAAAAATGCATTTGTGATTGTATATATAGGAAAGGAAAACAACAGAAACTATAGATGATATAGATTTACCATCCACAATGCATATTCTAGAAGGATTTTGAATGCATAAATTGCAGCGACAAAAACGCATGGCAAAAAAAACTAATAAATATTTTTATCAATCTTACTTAATATATTACAAAATATATTGTAAATATATTATATATATTATATTATATATAAATATATATTATATATTATAAATATATATATATATTATAATATATTATAAAAACTGTAAGATCGATAAAAATATTTATTTATTTAATTGAGAACAGTCTACGAAAGTACAGTGTTTAATTTTAGAAAAGAAAACTTTTGTTTCGCAAAGACAGTGCACCGTGTCACAAGTCAATGAAAAATAACGGTAAAATCGCATGGATCAAACTAGAAAATTCCTCTGCATCTTCGTCAATCTTCTTCTTAAGATTTGCAACCCCCCCTTCCCTGCCCAGTGAAAAAAATCCCCGTAGGCAACGAAAATCTCTCTCTCTCTCTCTCTCTCTCTCTCTCTCTCTCTCTCTCTCGAACGGATTGTCTGCACACAAAAAAAAACGGAGGTCACGTATATCTGGGAAGTGGATAAAAAATCGTAGTTTCGCAAAGGTGCCGCGTTGAAACGTTATGGTTCCGGCGCCGTTTGGATTGCTCCGCTCCGGATGGGAGAAAGGCAATTTTCGCCAGGATAGCGAACCGAATCGCCAGGACATTGGTTTGGCCGAATACCAGGCAGACTCCCCTACTTCCTCGTGGCCCCGATATTCCCCGCCGCCTCGTCCCCCCTCGTCCCTCCGCGGTTCTTACATGAAAAACGGATTTCCGAGACCGATGCCTCGATCCAGCGGCGCGTTGCTTCGCAAGCCCGCGCCCCGCAAGTCCCGCTTATCCATTGCGCGATGATCAATCGATGGCGGGTGCAGGCCGCAGCCCTCCCGATTCGCTAAAACATTTCATTTTCGCCGTCGTTGAATTTGATTTTTTTTTTTTTTTTTTTGGTTGTATTTTTACGGTATACGTGTGCGTAAACGTTCGCGGGCGTATGGTTGCGCGAGTGTAAAAAACTTACGCGTTAGCCGGTGCGTGTGCAAGGAATATAAGATGGCGAGCCTGCTAAAGAAAGGTAATAAATGCGTGAACCGTCGATGATCGGTCGTACGTTACACGTTCGCAGTGCCGCCCGTAACGATATATTTACTAAAGTCAAAAAAAAATAAGAAAAACGAAAAAACAGGTATCAAAAACATTTTTTTTTTTTGGTATAGTTGTTCTTTCGTGGTTGTTGCGGGTACGGTTGAAACGCGTCGTCGGATATAACCTCTCCGGGGGTAAGATCGCCGAGATAAAATATCACAGAGATTTTTATCTGCGTGTTTTTCCTTCTCTCGTTCACCTTCCTCGATTCATTAGTCTTTCACAAAAAGCGACGTTCGTGGAAAAACAAAACAGTGAAAGATCGCGCGAGAAAAGGCGGACAAAAAATAAAAATAATAATAATAATAAGCGTCGGATGGGCAAATGCTGAAACATTCGTCGATTCAATTATATGGAATAAAATAGGTTAATATATACGCTTGCTAATTCGTATATGCAAGACTTTATGGAAGAAACGTTTTAATGTTATATATATATATATATATATATATATATATATATATATATATATATATAGCCGACTTGCATATGTAGATCTAACAATGAGCTCCATTATCCGCCGTTCTTTCTTCGATGCACACGCGTCGATAAGCGACATATGGTATAATACGCCTGCTACAAACTAGCTGCACACTTTTATGTAGGCGCTGTACGTACATTAAATAGAGGTGAACTCTGTATTCGCTAATGCTATAGCGATTACACGTATTGAGAAGGGTAGAAATTATTGTCCTCATTAACATGTCATAATTTCTAATTACATTGCTCTTTTATTTCGATGAGTCTCAGTTACGCTCTCGGCTATACCCTCTCTCCTCTCTCTCTCTCTCTCTCTCTCTCTAGTATATACATATACATATACATATACATATACATATACATACATATACATATTACATATACATATACATATACATATACATACATATATATATATATATATATATATATATATATATATATATATATAATTGCATAGTATTCTTAAAGACTGCAAGACTTTTTTATCAAAAGTTTGATGGATGATTAGTGTGAAATTTCTACTGAACAGTTTTATATATTTTTTCATCATTGTACAATCTTTTATACAATCATTTGATTTTTCTTCTTCGTTGTTTTTTGATCAAGGCCAACGATAATATTTCGAAATTTCTATTTAATATAATACATAATGAATCAAATGGATTCTCAAGCTGATTCGAACTAACTGCGTTTATAATTGTGCTTAAAATCTGATGCCTATGTTTGATATCTCGATACGCGCGTAGCTCGTCAGTGACGCCAATAACACTTGATATAGAAGACGAATTGAGAATTTCCAAACTTTATCGCCCGTACGAGAAATTTAATTGAAAAATCGACACGCCATGACGAAAAGAAGGAAAAAATATTATTATAAATTTATAACTGTTTCGATCTCATTTTCAAACCACAGTTGGATAATTCCAATAAATGAATAATAACTTCATGATAAAGTCCAAGAGGATAATACGAAGGACTCTATTCTGTCGCGAATTTGCGCCCCGAGCCTAATAAAATTTAAAAATAAATCCCCGTCGACTGCACATAATCGCCGTTCAAGTAAACTTATTCGCGATAAACGCGCGTCCAGCGCGCACGTACGCGCAGCCCCAAAGGGAGATGCTTGTTTAGAAAATCGAACTGTTGAAAAGCGATATTTTAGCGCCCCAGTACGCAAGCAAACACATATATAATATAGCATATGCTCCGCGCCCTACGGGCAAATAATATCAAATCATAGATATATATATATATATATAGACCAGCGGGGTCAGACCAACAGAGGCACGAATGCTCGTAAAGTTTAGCCCCACCGGGAGTCTTTCGAATTCCCTCGTTATGCCCGATATAGTTATAATATATATATACAACTGTACGACAAATATATATCAGCGCATTGGTCGATGCGTTCAATATTCCGGCGCACGCATCATCGGGAAGCGACAAAAATTCTGAAATAAAGCCTACATACTCGCGCGCGCGTGCTCACGCACACACATACGATGTCCGGTATGTGTATATTGGCGAGATTTTGCCCCATAGGTCTCTCACCCTCAACCTGAAATGTTAGTGCGCATTATATATAAATTCAATGAAGGGCGAGAAGTGAGAGAAGGAGAGATAGAGGGAGCAATACCGGTGCATGAGCACGTTATGCGTACGAAACCCGACCAGCGGCTCTCTCTCTCTCTCTCTCTCTCTTTCTCTCCTCTCGCCTATCGGAAATATATATATATATATATATATATATATATATACGAATCGCCTCGCAAGAACTCGGGTGCGCGCGGGCCGGTGCAGCGCGCGCAGGGGTCGTATTTGGAGCGACGATGACGACGAGAGGGAGAGAGAGAGAGAGATACAGGGCAACCTGGCCGCCTGCCCTTTAGCATGACAATGCGAAAACATCTGCCGAGCCGCCTTACCTACCTCTGTGCACCACCCTTCGCTCGCCCTTCACTCGGGGGTTCGAACTTCCTCGATCGTGGCGCGGTGCAGGCAGCCGCGTGCACCTCTCTATCTCTCTCTCTCTCTCCCTCTTCATCGTGCTCCCTCTTGCGCCTCGCTCGGCTGGTATTATAAAAGCGCCTGTGCAGATCTCACACACACGCGCGCGCGCGCGCACCGATGCCTAATAGTTACACATTAAACGTGGACCGAGAAAAAGGAGAAAAAAGACCGAGTGCTCGGAGGGGCGGAGGCCGGTGTAACGACCCCCTTTGTCAGGTTATCCCCCTACCTCCCTCGATCGCCGAGTTGCACCTTTCGCGAGCGCGCGCGCGTGGATCGACGACGTTCCGTGTAAAAGCACGAGTGCTACCGACGACTCTCTCTTTCTCGCTCTTTTTTGCGTCGTCAACGCACTGTTTTGCCAGTCGCCCGGGTCGCCCTGTTTTTCCATCTCGCGCTCCTCCAGCTCTCTCTATGATTCTTTTCAAATCCAGGCTATGTATGTAGATATATATATATATATAGGCATGCACCACTGGCCTGGTTCCGCTCTTCGCTGGCTTTCATAATGGAAATTTATAATACAGTATTTTTTTTTAAGTATACACATCGCCTGAGAGGGAGAGAGAAGTTCGGAGGCATATACAGGGAGGCGGAGACGAAGAGGGACGATTTTCACAGCAGCCGGGCATTCGCTCCTCTCACTTCGCGGTAAGAGGGAAATTCCGGCTTCGATGAGGGGGTGATTTTTTTCTGTTTTTTTTTTTTGGCATTTTTAACAGATCATCATAGGGATGTTTGATCAGCATAATCGGACGGAGAGCTTGAAACGAGTTTCTAATTCCATTGGCTACTCTTTCGATCTGCTGAGATTTTAGTGTATTTTTTTCTTGGTAAATATATGATTTTCAAGCAATTTTCGTTAGTTTAATGGTACCGAGCTTCACGAACTATGATTAGAACAGGCGACAACTTATAAATTTACTAATAGAATATAAATAACGATTATACGATTCAAGATTAATAAATAATGATAAAAAATTTATTATAAATCTTATTCGACAAAGAGGAAAAAAGCGACACGAATTTTAATCTCTTTCAAATTACATGGTAAATTAAAGTTAATTTTGATAAAAACAACATTTTATTAGCACATATAAAGCTAAACAGTAATGATAATAATAATATGAATAATAATAATAAAAGAAAAAGAGCAAAAAGAACAAAGAGAAGATGACAAAGAAGAAAAATATAACAATGCCAATAATAATATCAACACCGACAATAATAATAACCAAACCAAGCGAGAACAAGTCTAACAATAAGAACAACATCAATAATAATAAATGCTTTTTATTTTAATATGCGTTTAGGTAAATTACTTGCAACCGCGCAAGGAAAAGTTTTACTTTTACGCGCGTATATTAATATCGTCCAGCTGTAACAGCCAATCATTTTTAAGCATTAAATTGAAAAAATCTACGTACATAGAAGAAGATAAAAATTTTGTAATTAATTGCTTCAGTGCGTAGACCGACTTTCTCTTTGACCACCCCCACCCCCAATACCGCCACGAATAGTAAATCCGTAAAGCGTCATTCATAACTCGAAAAAAAAGGGAGAAAAAGACGAAGAAAAACTCAGAGAGAGAGAGAGAGGCCTCGATACTTCTATTTACCTTTCGCGCCTTTTAGGCCAATTTCTATACACAATACATATACAAAACGTGTACGCGACACCTTTGTGCGCGGGATCGGAGATAAAAAGATGAATTTGTCAACATTATGTAGCCGTGTACGCGCGCGAGCGTAGGCGCGTCCCGCCCCTCCGGACTCGGGTTCTTCACCCCTCCCCGCCCCGCTTACGAAGACATCGTTGAAAGGTTTTTCGGTAACCTCCGGTCCTTTCCAAACATCCGATTATATATATATAGTAGAAAGCGCGGCGGCCTCCTGCCCGATTTCACGATGAATCGGGACTTCCTCATGTATATTATAATGCGCGCGCGTACGCGCGCACACACACACACACACACACACACACATCTATAGAGTACGACATATTAGAGAGGGATTTCACCCGTGCACGGAAGAAGAAGGTGACGCGAGGTGGTGGCGATGCCGATGGCGCGCGGCTTCCGCCCTCGGCGCACGACGGCAGTGGCGGCGGCGGCGTCGCCGAGCTATTTGTTTGCCGCACCCCGAGCCGGGCAGCAAATAGACGCCCCGTTGTCCGTCCGCGCGCGCGAGCGTGCCTCTGTATGCTGAAATGGGAGGAGAGGAAGAGAGAGCGAGAGAGAGAGAGAGAGAGAGAGGAAGAGAAAGAGAGCAAGACGGAGAGAACGTCAAAGGGCCCGAACGTCGATGGAAGGGGGGAGAGAGAGAGAGAGAGGTAATGGCTCGACAATCGCCGCGGGTTCGGCTCTATATGTATTTAGGCGTATTCGAGTCGGCGCGCGGCGGACCAACGGGAATCTGCCTCTATCCAACGTTGTCTATGCTTCGGTGCAAACGGCTGAAAGCCGTGGATATTTATTTGCATAAATTTCGTTACGGGCAAAACACGGATAATTCGTGAAGCGCGCATGACGGGATTATTGCCCGATGCGAACGTTTCGAATTTTTCACGCCTGTTTCGAGATTTACACGTGTAATTAAATAAAAATTAAGTAAATTCTAGAAAAAGTAATATTATAATGATCGAATAAATTTCAATTAGTTTTTTACGGTAATTTATATCACCATACGTATGTACTTTATATATATATATATATATATATATATATATATATATATATATATATATATAGAGAGAGAGAGAGAGAGAGAGAGAGAGAGAGAGAGAGAGAGGGGGGAGAGAATCAAATGAATTATCGTAAAAAATGAATCTATAAATATCTAAACGTTAAAAATGTTTATATCATAACCCCCGCGGGATTATTTTTTTTTATTCTTAATTCATGTGCATGTTTTAGCAATTTTGAAAAACCGAATAACAATCTACTATTTCTTTCTCAAAAATAATGAAAACATGATTAATATTAACCACGTATCGGATGGAGCGCCACCATTCTAAAATTGGCAAACAGTATGAAAATGTAATGCGAAATTGTTGAGTTGAAATTGTTAACAAATTTTTATGAAACCCATCGTGCGTCCAACGTTGGCCATTATCCTCAGCGGCAGTGAAAATCTAATTGCGAGTAGTGAATAATTATTGCAATAACAAAGAGAAGAAGAGAAAGACGTCACTTGTAATTTTTTTGACTTCCTTGATTATATCGGCTATTCCGTCAATCGTTCACGAGGCAGCTTCTCCGCGAATTTTCTCCGATCGCGCGACGGGGCTCCCGTTTTCGCGATTCGATCGTTCGTTCCGCCCCATTGAACCGATTCCCATTCTCGCTCGACCGCCTCGTTCTACCGTGCCGAGCGATTCATTTTTACGAAAAAGCTCGTCTTTGATTAAAAATGCATTAATTTGTGAAAGTGACGATAAAATCGGATAAAAGCATTCCCGAGAAAAGATTGTTTAGAAAAATAGTATTGCAGTTTCGATATTTGTTCCGTTTTCGACAACAGGCACTTATTCAAAAATAAGAGGGCGAATGAATAGTGCAGGATTGTACTAGTATTTTTTTTGGGCAAAAGAGGCACTTATCGTTTTTCCATTTGTTTCATATTTATTTACAATTAAAAATTACGAACAAGGCACATTGATAAAATCATTATTCTAGTTGATTGAATGAAACCGATGTAGTACAACTACCTCGGTTTTATTACATTTACATTCCCAACTTGTATAATATAAATACATAATTACGCTCAACATAACGCTAAAGATCGCAATGGCGATCACTCTACACCGTGCCGCAGTAGAGTAAAAATCCCGGTCGATATGGGAAACTCGTAAACCAGCGGATGAAAATTCGATCCCGCTTTTCCGAACCAAGGAAAAAAGACTATTTCACCGCCACCCCATCCTCCTCCTCTTCCTTCCTACCTCCGGATCCTAATTAAGCAATCGAGAAGGAAGAAAGAGGAAGGCAAGACGAAGGAGAAGAGGGAGGCGACTGCGACGCGCCTCCCGAGTCGAAGGAAGAGACAGAGCGGGGCGGGGGTGGGTAAAATGTGCAACAAAAAAAAAAAAAAAAAAGCGGAGAAAAAAAACCGCGGAGGAAGAAGGGGAGTCGAAGGCCGCGATCGGGCATCCCCGCGATGTTTGTCTCAGCGCGCGTTTAATAAATACCTTCGGCGACACCGGCGACCCGGTGACTCTGAATGTATATGTGTATATATACATACACACACATACACACACACACACATATATATAGATACATATATATATATATATATATATATATATATACATATATATACACATTAAGGCCGGATGCGGAGCTCTCGAAGGAGCAGCTTCCAAGTGGGGGCGCAGACAAGGTGACAATGGGACGCACGGAAAAACCGCAAAGAGTGAGAGGGAGACAGAGAGCGAGCGAGAGAGAGAGAGAGAGAGAGAGAGAGCGGGAGAGGCGCCAGCGCGGCGCGCCGCCCGGCTTACCACCCGATGCCAATCGCGTGGAAATCATCGTTGCGGGCAACCGAGGACGATCGTCGGCGGTGACCAGGCCGGGTGGCTGAGCGCCCGTGACCGCGGGGGTGTACGGGGAAAGTCGAGCCGGAAGAGGGCAATAAAAAGGAAAGTTACGCGCACGGGACACGCGCCGCCTGGGTGCGGTAGATTACGAAATTGTCGCGATGGCCGAGGGGGGGGAGGGTGAGGGAGCAGGGGGATGGGTGGCACTAATGCGGGCACGTTCGGCTTTTCCGGAAAGTGAAAAAACAGAAATAGAAACAAAAAAAAAAAAAAAAAGAAGAAGAAGAAAAACAGGTTTCGATCGAGCGACAGGTCGATTTGAGGAAGGGCGCTCGGTCGATCTATGGTGAAATAAAGGAAGCGCCAAAGAGATGCGGGTCGATCGTTGTTTTTTCCGGCGAAACGATGCCGTAATAATTACCGGAAACAAAAGGCTCGAATTGTTCCGCAGTACGTATCCGTCGGAGCTCGATTCGATTTTCCAACGATAAACGGCGTAATTTCATAGTAAGTACACACACACACACACACATATATATATATATATATATATATATATATACATACACACCAAAGCAGTGTATTTATTTTCGACAGGTAAATGAATGCAAGTACCGAACGTCTTTTCCTTACTCTTAAATTGTATTATTATAACAATGTTATTTATTATTTGTAAACGATTCTTTTGGATATCTAATGAATATTCAATTTACGCTAAACGTGGATAAATATATATCTTAAGCCATAGATAATTAAGCCAGATCTAATTGTCATTATCGTTAAAGATTCTTATATGAATTCATTGCGAACGCTCGAAATCTATTACGAAACGTCAATGCATCGGTAAATTCGCACAAGCCACACCGAACAGACAATATAGCTATAGACCGGAGAATTACCCAATTAATAAACCAACCTATTACCAATTTTAAAACTATTAATATTTTCAAATGAACTGTTTTTCATGCGTAAAAAATATTTTCAATCTTGCTCATTTTATTTTCAATTAATATAAGATTTCTATCGTATATTATTTTTTTGTTTTTTAGTAATAATTAGAAGTTTAATAATTTTATTGTTGTAATTCACGAAATTAGAGAGAATAGAGATAAAACGATTAAATTAAATTAGAGTCAACGATTAAATTAAATTTTCTTAATTTAAATTCTTGAATTAAAATTTTCATAATTATCTTATTCATATTTATTCTAACCTTAAAAACTGCCTTTTACAGATTCTTAGAATTTCCAATGTTCAAAGAACACTTAATTATTAATTACCATTTGCGAGTTTCTGTTTTTTATATCACTATGATAAAAATTTAATAACTTTTATTATACTAACATTATAATATTTGTTATTGTTCTTATTATTATTCACTTAAATAAGTGCATACTAGTTATCGATAGTCAAAGATAAATTTAAAATTGAACTATTCTTTCGCCCCTTACGAATTGTGATTCCCTTACATATTTGCCATATAAAGGCGATTTTATGCTGTTCGTAATATATAGTATACGCAGCCTATGAGTACATAATGAATCACTTATCGGCCTTGTGTCGTAATGTATTATTTTTTTAATTAAGTAAATTATGAACTTTTTGTCGATTTCCAAATTACCAAGTAACTTATATCTATACTATATATTATATATATCATACATATTATGCGTATCGAAAATAATTCAAGTTTATATTATTAGAAAGTCTTTTATATTATTATATAAAAAGTCTCAATGGTACTTATATACTCGCCGCGGTAATTTTTTTTTTTTTTTGCCATTTGCAAGGAATGGCCGTCAGCCATCGGACATGTAATGCGTGCTCACTCAGTGAGCCAAAGTTTTCATAAACAAAATCCTATAAATCCTTGATAAACGAATTTTCATATGAACTTAAAATTTAAACAAATATTGCTGAAGTTTCATTACAATTAAAAGTATTTTCCTCTAACTTTTAGAATGGCTAAATCGAATGGAAAACTAGACTCATTAAATTTTTATTTTTTGTTAAATAAACTAAAAATAGTACGTGACATCAATATCGATCTGAAAATCTAGCATTAACATTGGAAATAAAATTGTGATTTACTAGTACGAGTTCCCAACTTTCTGGCTTTCTGTTTTCAAATATTTCATTAAAATTGCACTTCGCTTAACTTTTTTGTAAAATCTGTTTTAAAAAATCCGTGCCGCTCTCGAGGCAACTTGGAAGGGTTTTTTTTTCTCTCAAAATGAGTTCTACGTCAAATGATTCATACATGATTAATGCTTATGCTTCCCAGATAGTTTCATTTTTAATTTTAACGAAGCCCTGTAATTCTAATTGATTATTTATTGTTTTTTTTTTCAAAACCAAGTACACGAACAGTGCTTTGTTTTTTTTTTTTTAAGATTGATTAACCGATTGGCGAATAATTAATGTATTCATGCCCTGGAAATTCAGAACCGTTTTGATTTTTGTTTTTTTTTTCTATAGAAAATTTACAGTTATGTATAATTATCTTTAAAAATTTCTTAATAAGTTCTTTTAGAAAGTTCAAAAGTTTTTATTTCAGGAATATAATAATTTTTTTTTTTTTATTAATTAAAGAAATTATTGATTCAATAGGGGAAAATGTTACTTTAATTCGGAAGAGATACACTTTAATAATTCAAACAACTGAACATTGTCCTCAAGGATAATCGAACAGATGCGTATATGAATTTACTTATTTTTTAAGTTCCGGATAAGTTTCGTGCACCGCGCAATAACAATACGATGGTAACAAGAACAACAATAAGCACGTTTTTGGAGACTGATCAGGAAGTGAGCGAGGCATTTGCGTCACGGCTTCTGTTCTGATCGAGCGCGATTACTCGCTCTGCTCGCATTATTCGTAGAGATAATAACGCTTTGATGCAAAAACAAAAGAAGGAAGAGTCAACGAAGATCCAGGATATGCAAAACGTCTAACTTTTTCTTCATATGGTCAACCGGAGCTGGGCCAATTTTTCATTTGCATTGGCGGATATTCGGATGTACTTCTATGGATAGATCTGTCGATTTCTGGGCTGGTTGTAATTTCTTTCTCTCGAAGCTTCGAATTGTATATTCTATTTTAAATCAAATTACTGAAATGTTAAAGCTAGCGTTAAAAAACATTAAAAAAAAAAAAAAAAAAACGAGATTCGAGGGTCTCAGAAATCGTGAAGGATCATCATCGTGAAGGATTTCATTTAATCCGAGATAATCGGCCTCGCTCGCGTTCGAGCTCGGCGTAAACACCGCGTCGGCCCTTGTCACTCGAGCTGCATAACAGTGTCGCGAACCTTCCTGGGCATTGTCGACGTTGGTTCAATTATCGGCACGCGAATGTCGCGAATGTCACGCGCGTGGAATCCAATTGTGCGCGAGAAATGCATCTCCCCTCCATTCTTCTTCTTTAAGAAGACATATATACACATCAATGTGTATGACCTGTGTTCTTTCGTTTCGAGTATATATATATATATATATATATATATATAATCATTATAATATACGCGCGCCCTCTCGAGTACGGAAAAAGAGCCAAACAAAGTAACAAATTGGCCGTATTAATTATAAACGTCAACGCGCCTTGACAAAGCTTATACTGCACCATCGACGTCAATTCGCGTAATTATGTCGATCCTGCTGGGCGCGGGCGCGCACGTACCAGTTCTGAATGTGAATATATATATATATATATATATATATATATATATATATATATATATACACACGATCTTTTTGAGCCCATGTTCTATCCCCAGTCGGCGCTGACTCTGTTTACCTGCACTCGGCTCGGTGTTTCCACAGCTTTCCTCGGCCGAGGGCTACTGTCCCCGCGGGTGCCTTAAATATATACATATATACATACATATATATATATATATATATATATATATATATATATATATACCGACAAAGGAAAACGCCCTCGACCCCATTTATCTACTTATAATGACTTTCCGCCGGCACCACGCTTCCTCCTTTGATTATTAATGGTCTACTGTTTTTCCACCCCTAAATATATATATTATATACTTCTACCGGACTCTATCCGCTTTACTTCCCCTCCCCCTACTAATCTTCTATACAGGTATATACCAAAAAAAAAGATCCTGTACATTAGAGAATCTTTTATAAACGCGTAGCGTCAGATTCGTTTCCTATACAATCTTAAATTATGCACGCCGCGACGTGTACACTCCTGTTTACATATCGTACTAGCTTTTACACAATTGTATATATATATATATATTTTTTTTTTCTTTTCTCTTGAGTAATGTACGCACGATCATTTTCGAAAGAGATTTTATAAAGGTTCTTCGACATCTGTTATATCTCTATATATATATAATATTCTCGAATTGAACAATTTACTTATTCGGCATTTTATACATCGAAATCACATACAATATATGCTGATGATGATATTTCATGTAATTTTTTTCTTCATTACTGCCAGGCTCGATTTCTTCATCTGTCCTCCTATCCCTCATCATTGCAAGCATGAAAAATATAACTTTTATATTTACACACACACACAGATACCTCAGAGAGAGAGAGAGAGAGAGAGAGAGAGAGAGAGAAAGAGAGAGACAGACGAATATACTTATATAGTAATGTATGCATATGTATATACTGTATATATTATTTATGTATCAAATATATATATATATAATGTGTGTGCATATATAGATATACATAGATATATATGTATATATCTATACATGGATGGCTTGTCGCCATTCCCGATTTCGCGCGTCAGCGGCGTCCCAGCCCCCCTCCCTTCCACGCTCGCATACGGCTCTCGACGTGCGGCGTCGTACGTTTGTCGCCGCCGAGGCGCTTGAGCAATTTAAATAACGCGCGATACGACGTAAGACAAGACGGAAAACGTATATATATATATATATATATATATATATATATATATATATGTAAATAGTGGGAAAGAGAGAGAGAAAGAGAGAGAGAGAGAGAGATAGCGAGAGATAGAGAAAGGTTACGCAATTCCGCGAGGCGTGCCGATCTCTCGCGCTTTTGCACTTGCCGCGAGCGTAAATCGGCTCGCGAATTAAAAGCGCCGAGCGCGCGGAAATCCTCGTAGACGGGGGGGAGGGGCCAAAGCGCGGACCCCTCCTCCTCCCGCGCGCGCACGTGCGCGTACTACGGATACTACATGCAATACGCTACGGGCGTATAGGTACGTTTATATATATATAT
>JACCIC010000163.1:882500-907500 GCA_018907035.1 Sycobia sp. Sy_11 | reverse complement strand
CCTATGTAAAAAACATGAAACATCATACATTAATTATTCGCGTCGCGCGACAGCTTGGAGGGGATGTAAGAATCAGATGACACGTCGTTCATGGCGGTGTGGTAGTATAATTTTCTGCAACCATTCTCTACAGCTCGATATAAACAGAATTGTTTATCAAACACCTGACTATTATAACCGGAATTGTAGAAAGAAAATCAGAATAATAATGTTTGCGAAAATTTCTCTACGCGTTTTTAGTTTTTTTTTGTTTTTTTTTTTCGTCCTAAGGTAACCAATTGAAATTTTCGATTCAACCAGGGAATGACAAGTAATTGAAATTAGTATGAAATTCAATTCATAATTTCAATTGTGTTCATTCATCGTGTCATCTTCTGATAATGGAGAGCAGAATTTGGGTTAGGGAAGGGAGGGGGGCGATATTAAACTTGAGGAATTTACCGGTATAGTAGAGTTTTTAGTATTATTTTCTAACATTTTTGTTGTTGTTATTGTTGTTGTTGTTCTTGTTGGTGATGGTGGTGGTGGTGGTGGTGGTGTTGTTATATTGTTCAGCAGACCATCTCAGTCGATCACGGGTAAAGATTTAAGTTTTTTTTCAGGGTTTAAAAATCAAGATAGATCTTTAATACACCTTACATTATGTCATTCATCGGTGAACATCGGTGAAGGTTTAACTTTTGATTGTACGAATTAATGAATATGTGTTAGTTAATAAAATATTTTATTTTAACTTGCCGTGAAGAATTCGATAAACAAAAAACTATCATTTGTCTTTTTGTCGGCATACAACTAAATATGTGGATATAAAATTTAACGAGAACGATCAATTAAAATCTGATAATGAGAAGAAATTAATTTTTATGCCTCAACCCTTGTTTTCAATTTTTGCAGATGAAATGCGTAATTTAAGGCCAAGTGAAGGCAATATTTTACATTCTCTATGATGATAACGATTGCAGAATCAAATATGAATATTAATTTTCAATTAATTATGCGTGAATTTAGATTATAAAAAACAATATATAAGAAAACATATTTTTTAGAATTTATTTCAAAGTTTATTATCTATCAACTTATGTGTAGAATATGTTGTAAAAATTAGAGGGAGTCAAGAAGGAATGAAAAACCTATTCAAATTTTTTCCCTTTTCACGAAATATCCTAAGACCAATCTGGCGAAAATTCAGAGCTTCCGCTGATACGAAGAACTCGTACACGCTTTAGGCTGCCCCGTGGGATTTCTCAGGATTTCAAAGTTCAAAATTGTTCGAATACATTTGGGGGAGATTTAACAAATTTATACGATTCTAGAAGATTTTATAGAGGAGTTGAAGGATTTCAGAAGGAGTGCGAATCGAAGCGAGGAACTGGAGAAACAACAATTTTACGAACTGCCTCGAACCCCATCAAAACTCATCTGCTTCCCCCCGTACTCATTCGTACGCTTTGATTTCATTCGAAAACATCTACAAAATCAGTCTGCAGAAACTGTCTGTAACACGCTATCAACGCATTTGCAATATTTAGGTACTCGTATTCTGTAAATTCGTTAAAATGCTCGAATAATCATGGAACATCTTCCCAAGCCATCCGGCGGAACAAGTTCGTCGAGAGTTCCCGTAGAATCGACGGAATTGCATAGAGAGTTCGTAGCTCTGAAGCCGATCGGCTTATGTTTTTATTTGCTATCGATTAGCTTATCAGTATACCAAGCAGTGAATGCATTTGAATTTTATCGTTGTTTTTTCGAACAGCGGGTTGCTTGACATCCGATCAAATTTATGGAGAACAGAGTCATCAATATATATATATATATATATATATATATATATATATATATATATATATATATATACTCACTCATCTCGTATATACACATATAATTTCTGCACTTGCAGCGGCCGCCATCGATAATTCCTCGCAAGCGCGGTCGAAAATCAAAAGATATCTGATATTAATACGCGCGCGCGAGGATTAGCATATATCACAATTTTAGAACTCGAGCTCGCGATCCCACGGCGAGAGGGACCCTTGGTAGGGGAGGGGCCGGTGGTAGATGGGCGGCGGGGGGAGGAGGGGGGAAGCAGTCGTTCGCGAGGAAGCGACCGCGCGCTCTCGCCTCCGTCGCGCGCAGGCCGTTCAAAAGGGCCGTGGGCGGGGGTTGGGTAGGTGCGTGGGGAGAGGGGGGTAGTCGTTCTTCCACTCGCAATTTACGATTACAATTTTTCAAAAGGCGCGCGAAGAGTAAAAAAGAAAAGAAAACAAAGAAAAGCCGAAGCGTCGTCGTCCGTCGACGACCTGATGCACGGCGGCGCTCGCGCCGCCGCCCGCAGCCGCGCACCGCGGATATATACCTTAATCATATCTCTTTTGAAGCCACCTCCTCCACCTCCTCCTCCACCTCCATCTCCTTTGTATATCCCCGCGTTTTTCTCCCGAGGATCGAGGGAGGAGAGGGAGAGAATGAGCGGAATGGAAAAGGGGGGAGGCGGTGGCGCGTCGTCTTAACTCCTCCGCTCCGTCCCTTCTCCAATTTTTCGACTGCACCCCCGTTCTCTCTCAACCCCCCCCAACCCCACCCAGCGCATCGTCGGCGATGCTCCCGCGTTGCCACCTCCCTCCCTATTTCTCACTCTCTCACTCTCTCTCTCTCTCTCTTCGCTCTGCCATTCTTTCTCTCCTCGGCTCATTCTTTTCGCAGCTTCCCTCGCCGCCTCTCTTCGCCGTTCCTCTTTTCGCTTCTTATCTTCCTCCTCCTCCCCATCCTCTCCATTCTCCGACCGTCTCGCGCACACTTACTATAATCAACGCTATATACGCATTACACGGTCGAGTATTTCGCGTACACACAGACGCGCGTGCTCGCGTATATATATATATATATATATATATATATATATATATATATATATATATATATATATATATATATATAAGGTCGAGACAGGGGCGCGCGCGTACGCGGGGCTTAAATCAATGTTATGTTCCCCGTCGCCGCCGCAGCAGCTCCGGCCACAAAGTTTACCGGCGCGGTCCCGCGAATATTGCGCGCGCTTAGTGAATTTGCTTTCCCTCCCTCACGAGCCCCCCCCCCCTCAAGCCGCGGCCGCCACCTTCGCGCGGACCACCTCCTCTCTTTTCGTCGGTGCTTCCTCCGTCCCACCTCCCTCGCGTTCGCGGCGCTGCGGGTAGGCGGCCAACCCCACCGATTCCGCGCGCGCGCGCGCGCAAGCGTTCGCTTTGGCGGGAAGCGCTATATATACATCAGTTGTCCGCGGTTATAGGACGTATAACTGTGCGCGTGGATGTTTTTAAGAATACATGCGCTATGCAGACGCACATATATATATATATATATATATATATATATATATATATATATATATATAAGTATTCTTTGAGGTATTCGAGCTCTTACGACGGCGGGGCCGCCGCGAGAATGGAAAATATCAATTCGCGCGGACTCCGAGCGTTACTCTCAGATATATATATATATATATATATATATATATATATATATATATATATATACATGTTAATTTTCTTCGAACGTTCCAGCGAGCTTACGGCTAGACTGTTGCGCTTAACCGGGCGGTTAGAGGGGTGGGACCCCGGTGGAGGCTTTCCCTCCGTTAGGGATGCTAATTGAGATGCGAAAGATTTTCGACGTGTACCTCGTTGCGTATGTGTGTGCGCGCGCGCGCGCTCCTCCGTTTCGACACGCGTGCGTGTGTACGCGCGAGCGCGCGTCCGTTGCGCCTGTGAGATCTTTCGTAATTAAAGGAGCGTAGGAATGCGTATAGGATTACCCCTTTATTTTGGCTCTCTGCTGCCGGATGTGAGCCGAGGTCTTGAGTATCGGTGAGGCGCGGTGGGCCGGCAGGATCTCACGGCGCGCGCCGCGCCGATAACCCGCTCGGGAAGACGCATTGCAAAACCCGAACGTGACGAGAGCGGATGACATGCCAGAATGGTAAAATGGTCGATATTTCGCCTCTTGCCTTTGCCGGCATATTTCTTATGCGATACGTATGCATATGTATTACATACGCTAATGCTCGAAATTCATTTAATACTAGGAATTATCGTTTATTGTTGTTATCGTACAGCGGCAATGATACGAATATATTTCATTAATTCAGCATCAGACCCCCTGCATTTTGGCTATATAGTACGTTTTTCATTATTTTAAAAGAGTCCCTTGAAATCCGTCAGACGCGTCGAATATTTTTAAAGCGTAAGAGTGGCCTTTATGGAAGCAAGCCGTAAGAGAAAAAAAAACAGTTATTTATCCTCGGTATGAAATGGCAAAATAAGAAACGTGACCCGCCCATTGGAAAATATAGTCGCATCTCTTTCTTTAGATATTTAAAATACCGATTATAGTAATTGGTATTTGGTGCCTTGCCAAATTTTGTGCAGATCTCGCCTCGAGGGCACATCCTCGTTGCCCTATACAATTTTTCCCACGCAAGCGGTATTTTTCGCGAGATATCTCAGCATTTATAGTCCTAGGAAAAGTCGGTAAGGAATGGTGAGGGGCAGACCGATTGGCCTGCTAGACTTTACACGTTGATTGTGCAATTTCAAAAATGAATTTCGTTAATTCATGATACGGTATTCTGAAATATTGCCCGCAAGAAAAAAAAATTGCGTACGACTGTACGTTTGCGAACCGATGAATAAAAAAAATTCTTTTACCGCAAAATTAAAAGTTTCGCGAATTTCTTCACATAATATGAAAATTCTCCAAATTCCCCGAAATAAAGCGATTTTACAAAATTTGTAGTACCGTTTATTTGATTAACATAACGCTCAATATATATATATATATATATATATATATATATATATATATATATATACATATATACTTAATTATCTCGTTTAACCAGCCTGAAATTATTGACGATAAATTATATCAAAAAGAGAAATTTCCTTCCGAAAAAGGCCGAAATCGTCGTCGAAAATATACCCTACGCGCAATTCAACTTGGGAGAGACATTGCCTCGAATTACGCTCCTATATATATATATATATATATATATATATATATATATATATATATATATATATACACGTATAATACAGAAAATGAAGATATAAGAAACGTAAGAAACGGCGCTCTTCGCGAATCTCTTATGTTATATACATATGTCCACTGTGCGATCCAGCGGTCCCGCGCATCGCCAGGGAGAGAGACAAGGAGCGCGCAAGTAACCGAGTAACTCTCTTTCTCCCTCGTTCCCTCTTTCTCTGTCTCGTTCTCTGTCTCGCTTGAGAACGGAATGCAAGTCTCTCTCTCTCTCTCTCTCTCTCCCTCTCTCTCTCTCTCTCTGCCGCGGCGAGCGGCGCGGGCCGCAACGTCTCGCTCGGCGGTCCACTTGTCGTCCGCTTCGCCCGGGCGATTTGTCCTCCTCGGCGGCCGGTTCGGATAAGCGAAACTTATATTAATTTTGCCATCTATCCGCGGTGTCCCTGTCTTCCCCCCCCCCTTCCAGGGCAGGCTGCATTTTTTCCCCTTTACCCGAGGCGGCCGTACATAATAATCCTTTGCTCGGGCTCCCGATGGGAAAGATTTTAAAACGCGGACGCGGGATGCGCGGTCGGGCGAGGCTCGCGTTTGTTTGCTTTTTCTTTTGTCCCTTCTTCTCTTTTTCATCGTCGGAGTGGCTTCGAGGCACTCGCGATACGTTTTCCGACAGACCCTGTGAATGTTTTCCATTGGCATCGTTAATCGGAGAGTTCGGGTCGTGAGCAGGGAAATTTTTTAATTAATTCAAGATACTTTAATGAAACATGACGAACCTATAGTGATTTTATTAAAAAAAAAACATGACATTAAAAAAGTATTCGTATACTAAATTGAGGACGATTAAACGTGGTAATAATTTAATTTACACATTTTTATTGTATTTCCTTATATTGTGGTTTTATTGTGAATTTCGATGAAATGAAAATTATTCCTTCAAAAATTCATTATCAACTGTGTAAAATAACGATGATTGTAGATAATAATACAATGTCGTATATTTAGAATTTAATTATGAATTATTAAAGAATAATTGGAAATTTAATTAAAAAATTGAATAATTAACGAAATTAACCGTTACGTTAGAAAAGTTACGTTATGCAAGAGATTTAGATTAGATTGGCGTGAACGTGTATATTTATGAATAAATAAACAATAATCGAAAAAATTACAATTTAAGATACTTTTCGCGTTCTTTCAATTACTTTTTGCGTTTTTTTTGTAACTTATCGACAAACACGATTAATCGTCAAATTTGTTCGTTTATATTTATTACTAAATTGACACAGATTTACATTTACGAAATTAACGATTTTATTGCCATGTTCGCATTTTTTTTTTTCGTTGTACGGAGGTACATCGTCGCTCGCCACTCGACAATCGAGCCGCTCGATTTGACACGGCTCGAAATTTTCTCCATCCCCGTGATCTTTGAAATTCTGAACTTCGACCACGATCGTAGAGAATCCCATGCACGCGCGTCGTTATCAAACAGTTAATTAATGTAGCTAGTTAATAAAAAATCACACCACGTAGACAACCGATTTCTAGCGTTTCAGCGAATACCGAATTTGCGTCGCGGCACACTGCGCCGCGATTATTTCAAGTCCCGCTGTACTTGGAGCGTAAAACGTAGAAAGATAGTAGGGGCAGCGGCGCGGGGGGGGGGGAGGAGGGTAGGGCAAAATTTCAGAATGAATTTATCATCGTCGCGCCGCATAATCGTGAATGAGCGAGGCAACCAAAAAAAAAGTGGCTTATCAGCGTCGCGATGTATCTCGAGCGATTTCGAGAGCTTGACAAAGCGATAAGGCAGCTCTGTGTGTATGTGTGTGTGTGTGTATGAATTCTAAAAATTATCTAGTTTCATTTCCGTTTCTTCGCTGGCTTTTCTCTCTCTCTCTCTCTCTCTCCCTCTCTCTTTATATATAAATCCGCCGAAAATGACGTACAATTGCTTAAAAATTCAATAGATGTTCGAATACGAATTTAAAAATGAGATACATCTTTGCATTCTGTATTAGAGCGATGAGTTTTTTTCCGAGCTCGTACGTATTATAAAGAAATTCGGTATTCGCATATTGAATTCGGTAAAGGTTAACAAAGAGAGAGAGAGAGAGAGAGGGAGAGAGAGAGAGAGAGAGAGAGAGAGAGAGAGAGAGAGAGAAAGACAGAGACAGAGACAGAGACAGAGTGAAAAAGTTGTCGCAGCCTCCTTGATCTAGACAAATGAATCGAGGTTTGAAATTTTTCTCTGGATGTCATCGACGAATTGAAGATCTAAATTGAAATTGAATTGAACGTCTAAATTACTGTGTTTTCGCTTGATGACGGGCATTACTTCGCAATGAAATTTGCCGTATCGGCTGTATTTAAAAATTTAATTCTACATTTTATCTTTTCTGCCTCGAGAGGGGACCAGATCGTGGTAAAGTGGCACGAAGCTTTTGGCATAATGTATTCAACAAATTGATTTTATTGATCACGAGCAAATAGTTGCGCGTCGGTGACAGGCAAAAAGCCGTTTTTCAGCCGTTTAACGTATGTTCGTTTGTAAAGTAAATAGTTGTTATTCAGTTTTACGTCAGTGCACAATAATAAAATGTAAAGTTTCCGAATCCTTTGTTTCTCTCCGTTTGTTTCTCTATGTTACTGCCTCATTCAAGAAGAACATATAGATACGATAAAAGTACGCCTTGTATCGCTCAGATATCAACAAAATAGAGCCTCTTACATGTTATTATAAATTTTGTACTTTTCTTGAGTTAACGGATTACTCTCTTTTTTTTTCTTTTTTTGATTAGCGATTAGGTCCTGCCGAACGTATAATAAAGATATTCGAGTATTTGGCTGTCATTACAGGACCAAATTTAAAAGCTGTACTATACATATCTATACAAACTATATAAACATATCACGCTATTTCCCACATAGAATAAATAATACCGAGAAGTGAAGAATAAATTCTAGGACTATATCGCGATCGTTTCATTAGATCGTGTTAATTACGAAAAATCGTCCGATACCGAATCTTCATGTGTACGCTCAATGACCGTCATGCTAAAGTAATTGTAGCCCAGCGCCAGTCGTAGGATAGCCGTAAAACAACCGCCCTTTCTTCTCTTGATAACGCCCAATTGCAATTGCAAAATTTATGAAAATTAAAGGAAAAAAATGGAATATCTTGATGGCCGGACGTATGGTGTTGGGGAATTTTTCATTATTGCAGAACGTCAACATAAATTAATTTTCTTATGCCATATATATTAAAATTTTTACTGATTAATATATATATATATATATATATATATATATATATATATATATATATATAAATACACAAATATATTTTATATTTATTTATATATAAGAATTTTTTATATTATTTTTATATGCTATTAACTACAATTTTTTCTGCCTTTCAAACCTATATGAGCTTTTAGATTGATATATATATATATAAATAGGAAAGGAGTTGTCTTCTTGGCAGTCCCATCTTCCCCATATAAGTTGCTATTTTTTTTATCAGTTCTGTTCCCGTAAGGATTATATAAAGTTCTCGGACGCATTGAAGCCTCACCTTTTTATTACGTAAACACGCGCTTTACTCGCCTTACGATCGCAAGTTCGAGTCAACGCGTTATGGTTTATACGAAGAAAAATCGATTTATATAAGAGCTGGTTGGGGCTATACCTGAAGTTAAGCCAGTGTAACAAATTTATAAGCTAGTTGCGTGCGTGCGTGCGTGCGCGGGCGTATTTGTAACAATCGTAGAGCGTCGGTGCTTTCTTTTTATCGACGATATGTCCCCTCCACGCTCTTTCTCGTTCTATCCGCCTCTATCTCGCTCTTTCTTTGGATATCGCGACGCGATCGTCGGCGGAAGCAAGGAACCTTGTGCCAATAATATATATATATATATATATATATATATATATATATATATGTATATATTCAAAAATTTCTAAGTCTCACGAAAGCATAACCGGATAAGCCGATGATGCAGCCGTGAATGAGTGCCTCCGTCGACAAGCCATAGCATTAATATCAGGTGTATATATATATATATATATATATATATATATATATATATATAATGTGAGACAGAGGGAGAGATAACACAGAGAAAGAGAAGAGAGTGAGAGAGAGAAGGGGAACGAACGGGAGGACGATGGGGTGGTTTATGGAAGGGGAAGGGGAATCGGGAGATGAGATGAAAATCGTGAACTTGAAAGATATCTTTATTATTCGCTGGCTACTCTTGCCAAATCTTACCATTATGCAAACGCGAGGGGTTTAGGTTATCCTAATTGAGTTATAAATAAGACGCCCACGCATATTATTATATAAACGCCGCGAGCATTTTTATCCAAGTAATTATGTATACGTAAATTAAGTGTAATATACATATGTATATTATCAGTGTCTTTAGATATATGTGTATATATATAGACTGAACCGGGACTCGTTTTCTGCACAGTCCTGTGCGGGAGGAAAGAATTTTTCCTTCCCGAGCAATGCATTTAATAATAATTGCCTTATTGTATACGTGAAAAGCAGTTATGTACTCTCGTACACGGTACATAAGCGAGGATATATATAAAAAAGATGCATATATATATATATATATATATATATATATATATATATATATATAATATGCAATACACGAAATTTAGTGACGGCAATGGTTGGTACTCTCTGAGTGTGCCTTTCTTCCATTTTGTGATATCCCGTCTGTTGGCTCGATTGTTATTGCACTATTAACATTCAATTGAGCTTTTATCGGTATGTATGTATGTATGTATGTACATATATGTCTAAAATATAATTGTAAATTGTAAGGTGTAAATTACATTTAATGATATCGGAATTAATTAAGGCAATTACTAAGAGACGTAAGGTAATTACTACGTAAGGGAATTTCTTTGTAATGATTATTAAATAATAGAAAAAAGCTATCGTATCAATTATCATATCAATCGCCTTTGCCGAATTGCATTTAACGAATTTTTTTTCTTGTATTTTAATTTTTTTCTGTTCTTTTACTCATAAATGATTATATATCAGTCAATTATACTAAAATCGTAATCATTTCAGTTAAAAACAATGACACTGAATGACCGAGGTCCAAGAAAATGTACTGATTTTTGCTTACTACAGCCGTATTAATAAAACGAATTATGAAAAAGTAAAGAATTATGTGACTTATTTCAATTACTTATGAATCTATAAGAAAGAAATTGTAGCGAATTTCACGACTTGCGTTAAATTTAAAATGCTTTTTAAAATCGTAAATTTAATGCACTAAAATTACTAAATCAGTGACTATATTTAATACCAACAAATCTGATTCCAGCCAAAGATCGTGAAGAGCGAAGCCTTCTTTATGAAGGTTACACTTACAAAATTAAAAAAAAAAAAGAAACAAAAAATTCATATTCTTTTTACATATTCTAAGGGTATATAATTTCAAAAATGCCGTGTGTAAAAATTTCAAAAAGAAATCGGAGCGAATCTTTCGGAAATTCAATACTGCGGGCTAGAGGGATCGAACCCGGAGCGGCTTACGGGGCAGGTAGTTATTGATTTTATTGTTTTGTTTTTTGGTTTTTTCTTTTTTTTTCTTTTTTTTTTTAACGAAAATCGTTTTCCTCGAGACGGCAATTTTCCAAGTCGGACTCGGCCTATTTCGTTGCCGAATTTTCATCGCTTGTGTTTTCAATATATAAAAGATCGAGGAAACGAGTTCACGTAACGATCGTTATCTGAACTTTGCCGCTTTCTAGAGCGATTGATTTTAACAGAAACGCAGAAAAATTTAACTTGCAAAAAGTGTAATATTTTAAGAAAATTCCTGAGTGCATGTACAGGCAAATATTTACTATATATAGCCAGCCTTGTTTGGTTTCTTTGGGTCTAGGGAACGAATCACTTCTCGCTACGTTTATTTAAAAAATAAAAAGAAAAGAATCATTTATCATTCTTTTTATTGTAAGCGTTTCAATATAAGTGGAATTTTCTATATACAATCCAACCGGATTTCACAAAAAAAAAATTTAAAAATCGAAAATTCTGTAATGTAAATTTTTCTCTTACTTATTATCTTTAAAAAGTTAATTTTCAAATTATCCGTATAAGATTAATTATACGCAATCTTTCAATTCTTAAACAAAAGCGTCGCGCATAAATATATTTTTATTATATTTGGCATAAATTTAGCATGATAATGCATCAAACATTCACGAACGAGGGGGTCGAACGTAAAAAAAAAAAGAAGAGAGGAAACGAAAAAAAGAAACAAAATCCGGACAAAATCCTCGACGCACACACGTGTATAATATATCATTGGCTCTTTACGGCCGCTTCATTCGGACACGGGGAACTTTCGGTATACGCGTCGAATTTCCCTTTAGCCACGTAATCCGCGCGGGCGCGGGCGCGCTTGCCCCGCGTATGTTAAGCGCGGATCAGAGAGAGAGAGGGAGAGAGAGAGAGAGAGAGAGAGGTCGGCCGATCGGGAGAAGAAGAAGACGAAAAAGAATCGATTACGAGCAAATACCGCGCCTAATGACATAAGCGATAAAACGACAGTCATCGTGAAAAGCACGCGTGCTGAGCCGCGGCCGCCGCCGCCGCCGCCGCCGTCGACGACGTAACAACCCCCGCCCCTCCCGCCCTGTCGACCCATCCCCGAATCGAAGTTATGGCATTTATATAGTATACATCGGAGCTGCCCCGGAACAAGCGCGAACAAATGAGAAAAAAGCGCCCTCGGGGGGCCAAGAGTCAGGGAATGAAATATATATATATATATATATATATATATATATATATATATATGGAGTGGGTGGGTGCGAGGAAAGGAGGGGGAGGGACGGGGGAAGGATGTGCGAAGGATGCTCGGAGCAACACTATCGCGGCATCCTCGGCAACACCCTGATGGTCGTGGGAGGGAGGGGGCGAGAGAAGAGAATGAGAGAAGGGGAGAAAGAGAGAGAGAGAGAGAGAGAGAGAGAGAGAGAGAGAGAGAGACAGAGAAGTGCGTGAGAGAAGCGCCGGGGCCTATACACAATCGCCGACAAAACGACAGGTACATCTCCGTCCCCCTCCCCCCTCCGCCCTCCCGCAGCCCCCGGACATTCCATCAAGATGCTATCGGGAGCGAGAGAAAGAGAGACAGAGAAGAGCGGCGTGGAGGAAGAGGTGGAGGACGATGGAAAGAGATGGAGGGGGGACTCGAAAAGATATTAAAGGATGCTGAGAGACCGCCAAAACACGCGAGAGTGAGAAAGAGTGAGACGGCGCGAGACGGGAAGACAGAGAGAGGGAGAGAAAGAGGGAGAGTGAAACAGGGGTGGGTGGGGTGTGCGGCGATGGGGTAAGGGGGGAGACAATGGAATCGCAAACCGAACAGCGAGGGAGAGAGAGAGAGAGAGAGAGAGAGAGAGAGAGAGGGAGGGAGAAATGCAGAGAGAAATACAAGCCGAACAGAGGAGAGGAAGGTAAACGAAGAGTGCCAGACGTATATATAGACGGAGGAGAGTTGGCATCCCATAGCGCGGTGGGTCCCGAACATGATTTGAGGTCCAACCCAGTTTGGACCTCGGCTACTAAGAAGAAGAGGAAGAAGAAGAACAGAGAGAGAGAGAGAGAGAGAGAGAGAGAGAGACTGAGAGCGAGATAGAGATAGAGCCTCCTACAATCTCCTCGCAATGTCTTTCATCCCCTTCCATTTTTTCCCTTTGTTTTCGCAAGTCTGTGTTTGTGCATCTCTCTCTCTCTCTCTCTCTCTCTCTCTCTCTCTCTTTCTCAGTCTCTCTCTCTCTCAGTCTCTCTCTCTCTATCTATCTGTCTTCCTCTCTATTCCCGTCCCGTCGCGCACCGCGCCTTTTACCGCCGCGCCGCCCACGTCCCTCCCCCCCATTACCTCGCCCGCCTTTCTTAATATACCGACGCCGGTTACTGCCGCTGATGGTTATTTAGCTAATTCCAAAGCATAACGCGGTTAGGATAATCGAAAGCGAATTAGCGTCGTCCTTGCCGTCGGCGGCTCGGCGCGCGAAACTCATCCCCGCCATCGGTCAGGTCTATTTGTGTATATATATATGTGTGTGTGTGTGTGTATATATATATATATCGCACTGATTGCGGAAACAACGAGTGCAATGAGAAAAATAAGTATGGCGTATACTTAGCTGGATAATTTCATTGTTCTAATAATAAGATAAACCTTCTTACAACATGAAAAGAGCGTTAACGCGACGTAAAAAGCTCTGCGAGCCATATCGGTGATTTTTCACACAATTTTCGACTCACACTCCAATATGTACATTTTCTTTTTATTATTAATGTCAGTTGCTGTGATTATTGTGAATGTGGTCGTTTTTATTCATGCTTTTACCGTTGCCGTGGTCGTTGCTATCCCTTGCCTTTTTAATTCAAAGCCAACGACGCGTGCCCTCGGTTCGTAATTCGCGATGAAAAAAAAAAAATTGAAATACAAAGCAAAGGAATGATTCGGATCGAGATAAAAATCGCTCTGCCAATTGATAATCTGGCGATACTCGGCAGAGTCTCCTGTCAAAATTATTTACGCGCAGTATCGAGCGTTACGCGTATCCGCGATACGATGCATGTTTCGATCACCGCGCACAATGATCGCTGCTCCCCGCCCGCCCCCGCACTCCTTACTTAGGATCACGGACTTGAAACCCCTGCCTCCCAACCCCCCCCCGCCCCCGGTGAGTATTTGGTTAGTCTAATACACGTTACTGTACGAGCGTATTGGAATGCCCGATCAACAAGGACTGACGATACACAACATTATTGGTATATGTAATCCAAACCGTAGAAAATTTCATGTTTCAGTATAGATTTCGTTATATATAAATGCTTCATCGTGAAAATCAATCATGCATGTTATCAAATGTAAATTTCACGTAAAAATTTTCATCATTTACAGGATATATTATATTATATAATTTTATAATTCTGTATATTTTATATATATATATATATATATATATATATATATATATATATATATCTAATATATGTCAATATAATTCATGCAGCATAAAACCATAAAACAGCATGGGTGAATTTATTGTGAAGAATTTCGAAAAAGAAATTGAATTGCCATGCGATTATTTATAATTATATTATATTAATAATAATAATCCTACTCGAAAGTAATAATCAAACTTAATGAACATTGTTGATAATGATAAAAAGCTTAGAAACACTATGAAGATTGTTGATAATGATAAAAAGCTTAGAAACACTTTAAAAACATTCGTCGATTTCCTTCGACATTATTCGCTCGAACAATTTGAAAATTCATCTATATACGATAAAAGTATGTCATCAATTTCTCATTTGTTGTAAAAAAAAGAAGAAAAGAGAGAGAGGGAGAGAGAGAAGATGAGACATTAAACATGCGTGTTCAGATACTCTGAAAACAATTTCATTCACGAGCACTCGCAACAGTCCTCGAATTACAAGGAGAATTTTTCAAGTGTGCCCTCTCTCTCTCTCTCTCTCTCTCTCTCTCTCACTCGTTCTCCCGCGCTTCATTTCACCGCGCGTACATTTCGCGGTATACGTTCACCAGGTAACCAGGTAAAAAAATCAGTAGATGGCAGAGAGAGGGAGAGAGAGCGAGAGAGTAAAGAGAGCCAAGCGAGATGGAAAAAAGCACCGAGACTCGAAAAAATATAAAAGACATAGGCAGAGAGAGATAGAGAGAGAGAGAGAGAGAGAGAGAGAGAGATACATAGCGCATGCACACACATTCTTTAAGCGAGTACATATAGATATACCAGAGAGTGAGAACGAGCGAGCGAAGGAGAGGAGTGCGCGAAGTAGTAACAGAACAACCGGCGAGGTAGAGAGAGAGAGAGAGAGAGTGAGAGAGAGAGACAGCAAGACGGAACGCGGAGAACAGAAGAGGAGCCGAATGGAGCAACTTCGGCGGCAGCAGAACGGCAGCCTCTGCGGCAGCTCCGTAGCAGGAGAAGCGCGCATACAACGAGAGAGGAAGACAGAGAGAGAGAGAGAGAGAGAGAGAGAGAGAGAGAGAGGATCCGAGGTGCTTTTTTAAAGGCCCTGGCACTTGTACATAGATTGGATTAAAGGTCTGGCGGGTCCGAAAAGAGCCGAGTGGGGCGCGGACGAGTAAGAGAGAGAAAAAGAGTGTGGGACGGACGGACAGAGAGGGTGAAAGAGGGACCGAGTAGCATGTATATATATATATATATATATATATATGAACGGAGACCAGGAGGTTTTCGCAGTTCGGCGTTTTCGGGTGCCCCCGCCGCCGGAGACGGGTCGGAGAAGAGAGGCGCGGCGCGCGAGAGGGAAGAGCCGCGGAGGTATGCGGTCCTCTGCCACATATATGTGTATATACATATATATTCTATGCATGGGTGTGCGTTCTCCCTAGCTCTCTCTCTCTTTCTCTCTCTCTCTCTCAGCTCTCTCTCTCTCTCTCATTCCCTCCGCGCGCCGCACACGCGCGCGAGCATAAGTCGATTCACGGCGGGCGGTTCAATTTTAAACTTTATGCCCGCGCAACTATATATATATTGATTCAAAAATAACGTCAAAAGTAAATTGAAATTAAATAATACGTTTATACGTGCAGATCCAGGAAACTTTTAACTTTTAGATAGGTGCTATTTTCTTTGCTCTAGCTTTGAAGATGTTTTTTTAATTGTAAAATTTTTTTTCAATAATCCGCAGCGTATATTATATAGACGTCAAAACATTTATCGTGCGATGCCATTGTAGTTACGCCTACATATAAAATAGAAAATATAGATTTTTCAACAATTAGAACAAAAGGCGAAATTTTTGTTTGTAAAGACCAAGCAAGTAATAAGTTAATTTAAAAAGATATTTTTAAAAGTATTCATGATATTATAGACCTGTGTAAAAAGGAACGTGGTATTTTATAAGATTTACCGATATGGCAGTACGTGAATTATTAATAAATTACAAGGAATGAAATTTTCGCAAAAAATTACAAAAATTCATAGTTTTTAAAATATCTAAGGTAAACTTTGCATTGAGCAAAATTTAAGCGTGACCTACGTTATAGTTTTCATAAGAACTATTTCAAATCTCAGTTGTTCACGATCCAGTTCTACTGGAAAGTCAAGCTTTTCTTGGCAGATTAAAATTTCGATAGAAATGCATTCGATAATATCGGCGGCATTAGCTTTCTGACAAAATAGTTTTCATCGAAAGCTTTCAAAATTTTTATATTATGACAGTAACGTAAATTAAAACCGGAATAAAAGAAAAAAAAAACAACGCGCCCGATACGTGAATATATAAGTCACCTGCGCGAACTCGTCGACTCGAAAATTTATCCACGAAAACTAGATGATTCTGTACAAATTGCCTCCCCGTAACCGGGGACCGAAACCCTTTGCCGGTTGAAAAAAATTCCGATGTACGTCACATCGAACGCTCGTGGCGCAACGAAATCTTCGCCTACGAGCGTCGCGCGGTAATTTTCTATCTCGCGCCTCGAGCTCGACGATAATGCGCACGGTCGAGGAGCCGGTCGACCGGTCACGTCGTTAAACACGCGTAGGAAAAAAAATCAAACGGCACGATCGGACTAATCCGCTTGGCGACTAAACGTTGGTTCACATAAACAAATACAGTGCCGCTCTGTCTTTGTGGACCGGCGGAGGGGGGGGGGCGAGTCCACTCCCGTCGCATGTCCCTCAGAATCAATCTCATATCGGTAACAGATGTATCGATTCTGTAACAGAAATCTGAAATATATGAAAAAGTTAAGAAACCCGAATCGTTTCCGATCTTTCGTCGGTAAAATTTGCAGAATGTTATGTTTATTGAATCACACAGAACGTATAAAGATATAGAAATGAAGCAAAATTATTTTTATGCTTGGAACAAAAAAATAACTGACGATATAAAGAATGTAATATCGAAGAGAGAGAGAGAGAGAGAGAGAGAGAGAGAGAGAGAGCCAGAAAATCATTGAAGCATCACATATCTGAAAAATGTCAAATCTGACCATTAAGTGGTTCCCTAAAATGAAAAGAATCGGTATTGAATTATATCTTATTTGGCAATAGAGGAATAGAATAACTTTCAGTTTTGAATATTAATCCAAATATACGCCCAAAACACATATACACACACGCGTATACACATATGTATATATATATATATATATATATATATATATATATATATATATATATCTATATAAAGATACAATCAATATCGAATAACATTGATTCGCCGACTCGAATATTCTAAATCGAAATTCCGTCCAGCTCCAGACACATATAAATACATATAAGAGCTCGCTAATAAGGTATATGGTCCGAGAAAGCGAGAGCGTGAGGGGGGATGTGAAGGGAGGCGACGGAGAAGAAGGGACGGGAGAGAGAATTCGAGCGCGGTCCGCTTTATTTGAAACAATGCCCCCAGTTCGCGCGCGCGCGCACACACATACCGGGACGATGCTATCGTCCCGAGCCCAAACGGGGCGAGATTGGCTCTCGAAGAATGATAAACAGCCAAGAAGAAGAAAGAGAGAAAGAGAGAGAGAGAGAGAGAGAGAGAGACGTAGGGTTAAGGGAGTGATAGGGGATGGAAGGGAGAGAAAGAAAGGCAGGATTTTTTTTTTTCATAGATCGACCGATATAGTATTAGACCGAGATTGTCGTGCCGTGCCTTACCGTGCCGCCACCGCCACCGCCGCCGAGCCGCTTGCCCCAACCCCTTTTCACCTGTACGCACGGGCGAGTGTGTGGCCCGCCGCGCGATATACAGTTGATTGGATTTTATTCTTGCCTTTCGCCTACCCCGGCAACAACTGCCCGCGATCTGCCCAGCTATACCGCGCGTATAAACCGACGCGCGCGCGCGCGCGCTGCCGCCGAAACTTTGGCGCGCGCGAGCGTGCGTCGGTGTATTACACGCGTACCGGGCGCAAGGAGGGACCGAAGTTGCATTATTACGCGCGCGGAATGTGTATCACGTGATGCGCTGTATATTCATATATATATATATATATATATATATATATATAGCAGTATAGGGATGGAATGTCGAGGAATTTACGGTCATGTCTCTACGCACGCGCGCACACACACACACACACCGCATATCTACGAGAGGGAAGAAATGAAGTCAAAAACACGCACTCTTCAAAATCCATCGGAGGGGGTTGGCGGGTTTTGAATTTCGGGTGTCGAATTTACCATCGCCGCACGCGCTACATATCTATGTGTATATATGTGTGTGTATATACTGTAAGAATTTCTTAAAGTATAAGGACCTGTGTTGAAGGACCTGCTCTTATGGATATATCCATATTATATACATACATACATACATACATACATACATATATATATATATATATATATATATATATATATATATATATAAATCTGTTTATACCTTGAGCAGAACCGCCTTGAACCTCGTATTCCCTGCGTACATTAGATCTTAGCCCGGAGATCTTCCAGGATAAATGTGGATCAAAGGCTTTGCAACATCGGTAATGTAGAAGAAGGAATCGCTCGTCTATAATGCCGTTGCGATGCTTCTTAACTAGGCGTGTTACGCAACAAATCCGATATTGTGACGGGACGATTTCATAAAACTCGCTAGTTGGCGATACAATTCAAGTTCGCGAGAATTTCAATGGCGGCAATGAACTCGCGTGACAGAATTGGCAATGTGCATGAGTTAAAGAACGATCTGAGATAGGATGAAATGCCGTTTGTTGTGTATAATAAAATTTCGAACGCAGAAGTACAGACGATGCATCGAGTGTACGTACGTATGCGTTCTTTATATAGATTGCGCTTGTGCGCGCGTTGATTAAAAAAAAAAAAAAAAAAAACCAAATTGGTCCGATTGCGGGATCGTCGTGGCTAAGTCGAATCGGCAGAATAGAGCCTCGGCGACAAAAGATGCGGAAACGTGAAAAAGTCCAAGATACTTTGCACGCGGGGCAACAATTGCTTTAATAAAAAATCTCAGTATTAACATTTCATACGTCGAGTTTAATCCATTACTATCAAGATTCCGATATTATCGCGACATTGCGAGGAAAAAAAAAGATAAAGTAGGAACCAGCACTGGAAAAACTGATGGTTATGTTAGTTCTTATAATTATTTAGTTATTTTGGCTTATTTTAGATACCTAGGAGTGGGACAAGTGAAAATCGGCGTTAATCCGAAGATGCCGAACAAGGACTATTGGGAATGAAAACGTCCGGTGCGTGTACAAAGGCGCCACCGAGCGAAAACAAAAATAGCAGCCATGAGTACACAGATAGTACGGAGGATAAATGGACAGCATTGATACGTCGATCGTAAATTATGCGTATATTTACAAAAGTACAAAATGTGACAAAACTGGTTCCTTCACATTTTAATTGACCACCTAATAATAAAAAAATTAATAAATAAAAAAACCATTTTCATTTATATTGATTTCTCTCAATAATTGTAATGCATAGATTTAGTTTTAAATCATAACCATCATATGGGCGGTAAATGACTAATTGAATGGCTTTATCAGCGCATTACAAGTTTCATTATATTGAAACTTATATTGGAAAGCATTATAAGTTTCATTATATACCCCGCTTTTATTGCTCGCAATTTCAATGACAGAAAATAAATTAATCTTGGAATTTTTAAATTAAAAATTAATTTTCAGTAGTAAGTTTTATTTTAGATTATCCCGGGGTGATCATAAACAAGGACATTCTGACTGTCATTATTTACCTAACATATGATATTATAAAGACTGTAAGACCGATTAAAATATTTATTCATTTAATTGGAAGTTTGCATCTTAAAATAAATCAAATATTGTGATTTTAGTCCCTTCAGGTTCAAAAATACAGTGAAACTTAAATAAGGAATAACAGTTTTATAAAAGTGAACGTCTTTAACGGAGTGCCTTAGGAAATATACACTTTCGATTATGTGAGGAAAATTTGATGATTCATCTTTATGCTACAATTTTCGATAATTGTTAATTCTTCTTTTTTTTTATAATCTTGTTCTATATACACGTTTTACGTTTAAATTACCCATATAAATCCAAGAACTTATTTGAGTAGTGTATCCTATGAATAAGACACTATTGAAGATAATGAAACAACATTAAGTAAGAATGCTAGAAAAAGTAAATTTTGCAGCTTGTTCCAAAGTTTGTTTATTAATTTTCTTTACGAAAACTAACCGATTACGTGCCATTAACGGTGGCGCATCTATAGACGCATGCGATCAAAACACCGCGCAAACAGGGACGCCGTAAGTAAAGTGTAAGAACCTTAAATACAAGAAACCATTGAGTTTTCTACGGATATCTATATATACAATGGCCTTGTAAACCGAGGTCCATCGTCGCCGCCCCCCCCTTTCTCCTCCTCCAATTCAATAGTGTCTCAGACACCGGCAATTATCACCTCTCCAGCCTCCCCCCCCCCGCTCAAAATCGGTCGCGCGTTAGTCCGAGCCTAAGAAGAAGACGACGACGACGACGACGACGATCGCGCTTTGCTCATGGGAATTGCTCTCGGATCATTGAGAGGCGCCGGAGAGGGGGGTGGCGGACGGGGGGCCCGGGGGAAACCGTCTATCCTCCTCCTCCCCCTGTCCCCCTCAGTACGTCGCCAAACCACCTCCCCGGCGCACAGTGTCGCCGCTTCTAATTAGAAAAGAGAGCCGGGAGTATGCGCGCGCGTTTGTGTCCGTAGCAGCTTTGCTCGTTTCACGGACCGCTGCGCATATCCTGCTCGTCCCGGTACGCCCGGTGCGCATCACTGGCTCTCGGCGACGCGTGCAACGGGCTCCGTTGTTGACACCTTCTCATTATCTTATATATATATATATATATATATATATATACATACATACATACATACATACATACTTACCTCTCGTTTACTTTTGCATTGCCATTGCTGCTGATGAATGGAAGGATATAATGCAGGGACGAACGTGTCGGATCGAGGCTCTCGTTTTTGTTGTTGTACCTGTATCCATATATATATATATATATATATATATATATATATATATATATATATATATATATTACACAGCAAGTCGATAGCTCGTATTCAGTATGTTTCATTAATGGATTAAAGTGATTCCGATGCGCTCGAATAAATCATTAATAACCTAAACGGGATTAATGCACTGAAAAACGATAATTATCGTAATTTCAGATAAATATATATTTATAGTCCAGGCTAGTGGAAATGGAACGATTTAGTTGTAATAAAACAAAAACAGCAAGAATATTTAAATAATTTTTTAATGCTTAGCTTGATTCGTAATAAAAACGATGCACACACACACACACACACACACACACACACACACACACACACATTTAACTGCATTACTAAATTTTCGTTCAAATTTCCTAATTATTCGTTTTGAAGCCTAAATATGTTTCCCCACGTGTACATAGCGTATTTTATTCATTCGCTTCAGTTTGTAATAAAAGTAACTAAGGTCTCTAAATTAAGTAAATATTATTTTATTTCAATTAAAGCGTTTCGCTCGATCGTCTTAACAAAATATTTCATTGACTTTATTGATGTTTTCTTTCCGTCACAGCTTTCCAGCAAGAACTTCTTATCAAATGAATTTTATTAGATTCAATTTATCGTTTATCGCGTTTATTTCATCATAAAATTTATCATGAAGAATGTCCGGGCAGTAATTATCTGATGTATAGCTTGCGTGTAGAATCTCATAGAAAATATTATTAATGCAATATACTTTGTCGAATCTTCTAAAGATCCTTTGATTCCATAGATCATAGCAGGCATAACATAAATCCTGGCAAGATCTTTCGCTATATTACTGAATTCATTGCCGATGATAATGCAGAAAAGGCCAAGTACAGCTAATTTTCATTACTCGGTCATAACATTTTTTTCACTCTTTAAAATTCTGAAAATTGTCTTTAATTAAATATTACACGTTCGCTAATTGACACTTTAAAGGTATAATCAGAGAGGCAATCGGTTCGATAAAGATCCTATGGAACACCGTTAAGGGAAAATCGCCCATAGCAATAACATATTACGCGCTGTGTCCGAGAATTCTATAGCGTGGAAAATCGCAGACGAAGAAAAAAAATCATCGACAATTGACATCTGTGGTTACGAAATGAAAGAGCGTTAAAATAATCGCATATCGAGTGGGGGGGGGAAATATTAATATAATATTAATATAATATATATTAATATAATATAATATAAATTTAATCCGGTTTAGTCACTTTTCCATTTTTATTATCGTTATTTTCCATCTATTAGCCTATCCGCCCGGCATTATACGCCATTCCAATTTCCCTCGCGTTTCTTCAATTTCATTCCGTCGAGACGCACAATTATTTATCAGTTTCACGTCTATATCGGGCGTAAAACTGACATAGGACGTCTATTTTAAGACGGTGAGAAACTCGATGTATACAACTTCAGAGAGAGAGAGAGAGAGAGAGAGAGAGAGAGAGACCGACAGAGTCGTCTTTCCAAAGGATGTTTTTTTTTCTCATGATTTTCTTGTTGAATGCTAATAAATTTAAAATTAGACCAGCAAGTAATATTTGAATAATGTAAACAATTTCCTTCTTAGCATAAATATATATATATATTAGTACAATCTACAAATTTTACTCCGAGATTTATACAACCCTAAAATAAAATAAAAAACGAGAATTCGCGCATTGATACCAGTGTTATATACATAATAAAGATTTATTCGTAAGCCCCCTCCTTCTGGATCAAAATCCAAGTTCAAAATCGTGCAAACAAACTCGTTTTAGCAAGGACGATTTTGTAGAATCGTTTTTTATCCGTTAAATTTTCTCGTGCCCGTGACCAATACAACGAAAGCTCATTAAATTGCCTTTTTAAGTAATTAAGTCAGCTTTAATTTGATTATAATTTCCATTTAAATTTCCACCTAGAATTTTTAACCTGACCGATTGAAGGCGAAATCAGTTTCCTGAATTACAAAATTTCTTTGACAGCAGTCGTATATTCCAGTCACTGTTAATAAAAAATTTCGTCCAATTGACATTGAGACGGCCCCCTTTAGGGGCAGTCGTTTGCTCTTTTATACCAATCGAACAGAATGTACTGTACGCAAATTTATTCCGACGTCCAATTGTTTAAAGTAGATTTGCCGTGGAATGTGGAAGGGTGAGCGTTATTTGAATTTCTGTTTTTACTTTCGCGACGTTTATAGATAAATCCACTTGAAACTTTGCAGTAATATGTAAAGATGAAAGATCGTGATGAAATAAAATTTCAAAAAATCTAATATTCTAATGTAATTTTCTTGTATACGTTTAAAATTAAACAAAATACTCAATCGGTATGAAAGGCCAATCGATATCTGCTTAATTTCTCTTCTCGGATTTTCTGTCTCTCTCTCTCTCTCTCTCTCTCTCTCTCTCTCTCTCTCTCTCTCTCACACACACACTCTCTCTCTCTCGCTCACTGTCTCATCAGGTTCAAAAAATTCATTTTGTTTCCGATTGTTATAAATTAGTTTTAAACGGTCCCTTGATAGAATATGACTGTAGAAGGACTCCATAATATATTTTCTATAAGATCGGTATGAAAAACATTTAGGCATTGCATCGATAAAAGTAATTGTCCAAAAGTTCTCAGAAGATTTAGAAATTATAGATATATAAAAGAACACGATTTACGATAATCGAGCAAGCTATTGGTCGTACGCATTCCCTCCATTGTTACTGGACTAATTGTAAACAATGAAATTATCCACACATATAGCACTGAGCTTCCGCCCACGATTTTTACTATACCTATTATAAAACGCGCGCCTCCAATCGGCCGAGGGTTTCTGAGCCGTAAGTGGGAGGGAGGGATGGCAAGAGAGAAAGCGGGAGAGGGAGAAAGAGAGAGAGAGAGAGAGAGAGAGAGAGAGAGAGAGAGAGAGAGCAAGGAGACCGGCGGCGGCGCGAGTCGCATAAATCCGAGGTTATAGCATCGGGCCACCCTCTCGGCACTTCGCCCAGTAATCCCGAGACCCATTCGAATCGACTCTCGCTTTCGATCCGCCGAACTCCTCTTTCTCCACCCCCCGTCCTTCTTTTTCTCATTCACCTCGCTGCGCCGCCGCCGCAGTCGCCGCCACGCCTCGAGCGGTTCTCACTATGCTCTCCTCACCTTCACGTGTATACATATATATATATATATATATATATATATATATATATATACATATACATACACTCACATACATATATGTGTGTGTGTGTGTGTGTGTGTGCGCGCGCGCGCGCGTGTGTGTGGGTACACCTCGAACTCGGCTCTCGTCCACGTTTACGCAGGCCACGAACGCGAAGCAGAGGTGGACTCAAGGAAGTCAGGGCGGTGGGGGCCCCGAAAGGCATCGCCGTCCCCCCGTCCTCGGCAACGCGATCGCCCGAACGCGAATTCCGCGGATGCCTCTCGAGCGCCTATATATACTTACACTTATACGTTTGCGCGTTTTCGCGCGTGCGTGTGTGTGTGTGTGTACGGCAAAGCAGAGCTCGCCCGCACGCTCGCCCGCCCGGCTCATGGACTATGTATATATATATATAGTTGGGATTTACTTGCGCGACCGAGCCCGGCGCGAGAGCGCGTTTTACGAGCGCTTTTACCTGTCGCTCGACGCATATATACAGCGTTCGCACTCGCGCGCTCTCTCGTACATGCGTGACTACGCATATATATATATATATATATATATATATATATATATATATGTATGTATGTATGTATGTATGTATGTATGTATGTATGTATGTATGTATGTACAGATGCGCGTGCGAGTGTATGTATGTATATATAAAAGAGCGCGAGATCGCCGCCAGGAGTGAGTTCGTTAAGTTTGGTAAGGGCGGCG
>JACCIC010000163.1:865000-877500 GCA_018907035.1 Sycobia sp. Sy_11 | reverse complement strand
TTATGAATAATGTAATATATTTAACACATTATTAACTTACGTTCAATATTTTCATTGTAAGATTTTAATTAGATTGAATGTGTCAATAATAATTGAAATATATTTTATAAAAATAAATGAAAATTAACATTTTATATTTTCCAATTCTCGTGAACTATAGTTCATCAATATTTCAATAAGTGTAAAAGATTTCAATATTTATATTACTATAAAGATTATACAAATAAAAATATTTTTTTAAATGCAAGTCTAATATAATAATTTAGTAAAAAATAATTCACTTAAATAGCACATGATGTAATTATTAACGCATACGATTAATGTTTTAATGTAAAAAATTCGAGCATTTATTATTAATAATAAATTAATAATAAATGGGGCTGGCTGGCGAATTTCAGATTCGCCCAAAAACGCGAGCTTAGAGATGAAAAATAACGAGCCCACGGTGAGACGCGGCGAGAGGAAGAGAGAAGGAAAAAAACCGACACTCGCGGCGAGTAAACTCGCCGCGCGTAATTGCAGCCTTGCGAGTAAAATACAAGACCGAATTAGCCTGGAAATGTTCGCAAAGGCGCAGGTATAACTGCGGAGAGCTGTCGTAGCTTTAATGAATTTTTCATAAGGAGCTGAGAGATAATTAAAGATATTTGCCTATTAAAAGAAATTACAATATATTACCTATATGTGCGTGTGTGATTAAATAAATATGTTAATTAATTAGAAACGTAAGGAATAGATTTACGACTAAATTCGCGTCAAAGTATTTACATGATATTAGTTGTAGAAAATTGATACGCGCCTATGAATATAGTAAGTGTTTTCTGTCCGGTTGGATCAAAGAGTTACCTTAGGACTTTATTTTATTCCAATATCACTCGTATTTTTTTATAAGATATGTATATATATATATATATATATATATATATATATATATATATATTTGTACATGTTAATTTTAATCTTGTGTCATATTTGGCTTTGAAAGAATGCCACGGGAGTGTCGTATATTTTAGGAATGTGTGAAATTTCTGTTAAAATTGTATGCCAACTATATGGCATTTTTCTCTATTTTACAGTGATTCTCACATACACATATATATATATTTTTTTTTTCTTGCGTTTATTTATGGCTGCTAGTCAATAGTTTCAGATTCATAAGTCAAATTCATTATATACTTATTGTTCATTCTATTAAATTTTGAAATTAAGTACAGTTATTTATATAAAAAATTTATGCATACATTTGAATACTAGTTTTTAGTATTTTATTTTCTTGTCCATTCTTTCTCGTTCTTTCATAATGGACATAAAAAAATGCCCTATGCTCGCGTTAAGCGTTATTTGTAATAAACATATGGCAAATCTTTAAATTACAGATCAACACATAATCCATAGATGTAATTACTTTTGTCAATTGATTGTAATGTATAATGTAATATTTCAAAAAGACGTCTTACCCGCTGAATTCAATTACATAACTAAATACATATTCTGTTCCCAATTATACCATTCCTTCTAGTATTGCCTTAAGAAATACCTTAACTAATACCTTAAGAATGGTTTAAAAAATTTTAATATTTTTTAGATATCGTGCATTCCAATGTACAAAGGAAATTTCATACACACATACACCCACACACACACACACATATATATATATATATATATATATATATATATATATATATATATGTTCGTATGTATATACATAGCACTGCGCGTTCTAAAGTACGATACGTAGCAACGAAATCTCAAAAATCCGCGTCAAATTTCAAAAGCTCGAACGAGCGAATGCCGAAAGTCTCGGGGGTGGGGGGGAGGAGACGGGGGGATCCTTTCGCAAGCGGCCGCTGTAGCCGCGGCGCGACACTTTGCGCATTTTGGCCCCCGCTTTTAAATGAAAAGACAAAAACAAAAAAGCAAACAAATAAAACAATAAAAATAAGGGAGAAAAGGGGATAAAACGAAAAGGAACTCGGGTGGGCGCGCCGAGAGGGAAAAAAAATCCACCGCGGAATGCAAATATTTCGATTTAAAAGTCAATCCATCAATTAAAAAGCGTCCATACATATAGATATGTGTGCGCGCGCGAACATATGTATGTGTGTGTGCGTGCGCTTGTATGAATCGCTCGTTCGCAAAGAGAATTTCAATAACTAAAACGAACGCGGTCTATGTATATGAGTGTGGATCAGTCTGTGTGTGTGAGTAAACATCGAAAAATAGAAACGAGAGGCACGAACGTCACAATGGCCATTTAAACCTCCCCCCACCCCGCATCAGCTACGGCACATTTTTTTATTGCATAACATCAATAACACCAGGGGCCGCTTCTATATACATATATATATATATATATATATATATATATATATATATATATCTACGCATGCGCACACGGTTTTTAAAACGACTACCAAAAGCGGTCTAGTTCCCGCGGTCCTTGTTAAAGACCGCGCGAACGTGCTCTCTCCGCGCCCGCGCGAAGCGCAAAAAAAAGGGGACAGGGAGGGAAGAGACAGGGAGGGAAAGAGAGAGAGAGAGAGAGAGAGAGAGCACGAAAGAGAGAACGAGAGAGTGGCCGCGAGCAGAACGAGCGGGACAGAGAGGAAAAGGAGGGGTGGGGCCGGGAGAGGGGGAGAAAAAATAAAAATTATACGAAAGAGCGCACGGAATTCCGAGAAAAACGTCTTGTGGGATTATTGATAGCCCTGTATCGCGAAGCTAGTAGAATGGGAGACGAAGTGCCGAGGGGAAGAGAAGAGAGAGAGAGAGAGAGAGCGAGTGAGAGGGACAGGAGGGGGAGGACCGGGATGGGGGAGGAAGAGAGGGAGGAGAGAAGCTTAAAGTGCTCGGCGACTGCTGAGAGGGAACCCCACTCTCTTTTTCGGCTCTCCGACAGTGAGCGAGAGAGAGAGAGAGAGAGAGGGGGGGGGAGTCGCACACACTCGCGGGCGCATTTTTCGAGAGTCGCTCTCTCACCGCGCGCCCGCGCGCACGCACGCACGCACGCACGCACGCACGGACAGACCTTTTAACGAGCCTACACCGCTTACGTATATACATATACATATATACATATACATATATATATATATATATATATATATATATAAATTTGTGTGTGTATGTGTGCGTGCACGAGCTTCGATGCCTGACGACGACGACGACGACGACGACGACGACGACGACGACGAAGATGACGACGAGAGCGACGAGGAACCACGAGGGAAAGAGGTGGAGGGGGAGGGAGGAAGGGAGAAAGCGAGCAGCGCGACGACGGGAGGGCGAAGACGAGACGAATTTTCAATTAGACTCGATTATGCAGCGGTCCGCCGCCGCGCCGGGCGCTCTCTCTCTCTCTCTCTCTCTCTCTCTCTCTCTCTCTCTCTCTCTCTCTACCCGAGGTTAGATTCCGCGAATCGCGTCCGGCCCCCGCTTATATATACATATGTATGGTACGTATGTATGTAACGTAAGCCCGCAGACGAGTATGCGTATGCATTTGCGACAGGTCATGATAGAGAGAGAGAGAGAGAGAGAGAGAGAGAGAGAGGAGGGGGGAGAGAACCTAGGAATTCGAGTTTCCGCGACGATTTTATTCTCTATTTAGGCGGGATTTACGCGACTTTTTAAATTTGTGTGCGTATACATGTTTGCGTGCGCATACGCGCAATATCGCAGAAAGACTAATGGGAGCTGCGGCATTAAAGGCGCGGCCCGTGACGACAGCCAGACGGAGAGGGAGGGCGAGTAAGTGTGCGCGCGCGCGCGTGTGTGTGTGTGAGAGAGAGAGAGAGAGAGTGAGTGAGAGGTTTTGGCCGAGAGGACGTGCAGGGTATTCCCGATAAGTTCCAGCATCTTTGTCGTCCCGAGGCTTTAATTGCCATTCCCGGGATATGCGCGCGTTCCGGGCGCCCCATTCCATTTCGGGCGGCCCGGCCGCGGCGAACGGGCCGCCGGCGGCCGCGACGACGCGCGCCGCGCTCTCGGAATAAAGAATCGCCGAGATCGGCCGATGGCGGCGAGGCCGGGGGTGCGGGGCGAGGGGGTCGGCGATTCGGCAGCGATCGAAGGTGACGTCGCCGGCGAGATGGCGAACGTCGGCCCGTTACGGAGCGACGTCCGCGTATGAAGCCGCGACGAACCCGCGCAGCTTGCAGCACGGGGTGGGGGTGCACTACGGCTTTGAGCATGTGTATATTATATATATATATATATATATATATATATATATATATATATATATACACACACATACATAAAGACAAGCAAAATTTTCAAACTTTGATTGTACTTTGTTATTACTAGAAAATAATAAATATGGTAAACTTCATTGTTCCTTATTTTTTCCTTTCATTACTTTGACGATAACACTTTGCTGCGCTACTCAAAATTTCTTGAAAATTTCAATCAATGATTTATTGATATGGATTAATCTAATTAATATTAATTTCGAAACGCGACATTAATAATATAAAAAACGTCCTTAGTCATTTAATTAAATTTAATTCTAAAATATATATGTATATACATTGTATAATAACTTTTTGATACATTGATTTATATCAAGCTTATTAAAAATATTTTCTACGCATTCTGTCGAAATAAATGTAGAAATTGAAGGTAGGTTATCTGAGAAAAACGAACGCGTCTCAATCGTACAATTTACAATTTTAATATTTGCTTGTAATACACGACAATGCCTCAAATCAACGTCTACGAAAATTACCGAGAAGAAGATCGTTCTTTATGCAATTATAATATCAGAAGATTGATGATAAATTTCTATTTTCGATAAAAATCATTTGGTCACTTTCCTATATCAATTTTACGTCTCTTAATTTACTGTTTCATCATACTGTAATTTAACTACTTTAAATAAATATCTATGAAAATTAATAGGAATTTCGTATTTTTACTAGATACTTCTTGATGTATATGCGCCGACTTCAGTTGTGCCAATTGATTGCCACGCTGGACGCTATTCTTGTTGAACAGAAAAAAAAACAGTGATTGTTTTCGTCATGCTAATGATTCAGCTTTTTTCCTTTTTTAACGGAAATCCTTAAAACGTCCAAAGTACGTTAGATTTGCCGATTTAAGCATACAGGCATAAACATGTACAAACGCACACAGACAGACACATACGCAGAGGTGCACACATATATAAATAATAGAATTAGCGATTCGCCGATTATAGGACGACGGGTGATAATTTAATTTAAACCGGCCGAGGATTGCACCGGGCTGATAGTATAACAGACGCGGGCCCGAGATTCCCTTATCAGACTTGGGACGGAATTTTAATTGCCGAAGCGCGTTATACGGAGGGAAAGGGAGGGGGCGAACGGCAGAGGCGCGAGAGTGAGAGAGAGAGAGAGAGAGAGAGAGAGAGAGAGAGAGAGAGAAAGGGACCCCAAATGTTCTCTATAGAGTCGGGCCAAAAAGAAAAAATTTCAATTTTTTTTTGTTTTTGTTTCTTTTTTCCATCCAAGTTCGCCGACGTCCTTTCGTGTGCCTATGCGTTTATACGTTTGCGTATAATCAAGAAGTTAATGCATTTTTTGCCTCTTTTGGCGGCGATAAATTAAAATAGGTGCAATTTTATTTATCGTAATCTATCGAATAAATTTTGTTTACTAAAATTCCGTTGCAATATAATATATATGTATATATGTGTGTGTGTGTGTGTGTGTGTGTGTGTGTGTGTGTGTGTGTGTGTGTGTGGTGTGTGGTGTGTGTGTGTGTGTGTGTGTGTGTGTGTGTGTGTGTATAGCGAGATTGATAGTGAGATAGATAGATATATTTGCTATGTCGAAAGTGCGACTGCTATTACATCAACATGGATAATCGGTATTTTGGAAAATTCGTAATTTTAACAGCGACAATCGGATCGGCGCTCGGAGAAAAGAAGCAAACGCCGGTAAAAATTTTTTTCACCGATAAATCCGCGAATCGGTCCTCGGCCGTACGTCTGCCGGGGCATACGTACAAAAGGGATACTCGGTGGCGCTCGAAAAATTTCGACCGCTGCCTAGAGCGTCGTGGACGTGGACCGTGGGCTATTTAAAATTTAAAGAGAACGCAGCCGAACGACGAATATTTAACAGTAAAGTCACTGCCACCTTCCGCTCCCCTCCCCCCCCCCATCCCCTTTCGCACTCCGTCTCACGCTCTTTCATTCGGTCCCAGATCTCTCCAGCTCGTCACCGCATACACCTACGTATAATTGTTAAAACACATTTTGCATCTCCAAATAAGAGCAAAAAAAAAAGTACGGGCAACAAAGCCGTGCGCATATCGAGAATAAATTCCGTTCATTGTTCCACAGCTTTGCAGGCGCACTCTGAGGCATATACCGAGCAATAATTCCGAAATGAATTCCTCTTTCTCTTTCTCACCTCTCGCTCTCTCTCTCGTCCCGCTGCGAATTGCCATTGTAAATGCCATTCAAAGATAAATATACTCCATATATAGATGTAATATCTTTGACATGTTTGAATACGGTATTGTTTTTACTATATTTTTTGTTTATAAATTATTCTTGCTCGCTTTAATAAATTCTACGATCGTTGTATAATTTTATAGTGTATTTAAGGTATTTATAACATTTTTCGATATTGATTATTCTCTTAAGGTAAATGTTTCGTTTTCCCCATTGCACGATGTAATTCTACAATGACAATCGATTAAGATTATTTTATTTAATATTTGCACTTTATATTAATCATACATGGATTTTTTTAAATGTCATTATACATTTTCCAATCCTGCCATATAAAGGATTAGATATATATTTACGTATGTCCACATCTCCATCTCTCCCTACCCATTTCTCTCTCTGGCTCTCTCTCTCTCTCTCTCTCTCTCTCTCTCTCTCTCTCTCTCACTCCCTCTCACGCTTCGGTCCTCATTGGCCGAAATTAAGTGCGGCCCGTCGGCTCCGCGGCAGCTATAATGACCGATTCAAATGTGTATAACCCCACGCGCCTGTACAATAACAACAATGGGAGGAATTAAAAGGAGCAGCAGCGCGGCGCTCGAGTGGCGAGCCGGGGCCCCCGCAAGAGTTAAATACACGCCCGGAGATACGCATAGGAGGAATGGCGGGCGAGGGGGTGGGTGGGGGAGGATGGAGGCGAAGCTAAAGGCGGGGGAGACCTGCCGCGGGACTATCAAACAATCCACTTTATGCCGTGTTGAACATCAACAAACACGTAAGAGAGGCCCGAACTAGGATACCGAAACCCAGTCCCACGCGCATAATAAACTCGCGCTCATCCAACACGCTCTCTCGCTTTCTCTCTCTCTCTCTCTCTCTCTCTCTCTGTCTCTCCCAAGCCGGCGCTAAAAGACCCACACGGACGCGTCGAAATATATCGCCCGAAGAGAGGAGAGGGTGGGGCGGGCGAATATCAGTCTGAGCTGTGGGGTGCGGGAGGCACACACATCCGTGTCTCTCTCTCTCTCTCTCTCTCTGTGTGTGTATGTCTGTAGCGGCTTACACGTGGCGGAGGCCCATTTTAATTAGAAGGGTTCGTCCGCCTCGCGCTTATCGAGCCCCCACCCACACTCACCGACTCTTCTCCACCCTATATATATACACATACACATTGTTCATCCTTTTTCGCCACTTCCTCCCCTTCCTGCACTTTCTCTCTCTCCCTCGCTTTCTCTCTCTCTCTCTCTCTCTCTCTCACTCTCAGTCCGCGTCGCTCTTTTTATCTCTCGGATCCTCGCGCGCGAACCCGCGCTCTCTCACTCTCTCTGTTGCCGTGCGGGAGCGACCCGCGCCACGGCGGCGGCGGCAGCTCACACGCGCCAAAATCTATACCCGCGCGCGCGCGTACGAGTGAGCGAGAGAGAGAGAGAGAGAGAGAGGAGCCGTCGAGGAATGCGGTCCTGCGGGCGGCGGCGAAGACGCGTCGGTCGGGGGCCCAGGAGGAGCCCAAGGCCCCCTCCCCCTCCTGCCGCTCGCGCTGCAGAAGGGGTTGATGCTGCCGCGCGACTACTCTCTGCGGTCGAGAGCGGAGATTCTCTCCCTGCCTCCCCCCACCTCCTTCGCGGTGTCTATAAGGCTCCTCGCCCTCTCTCTCTCTCTCTCTCTCTCTCTCGACCCCCTCCCCGTCCCCCCTCCCCGCCCCTCTGTCCCCGTCGCTCCTCCCGGGCCGCTTCCTCTCTAGCTCATTTTTCGACCACACTCGCGCGCCCCGCGCGCCGTGTAGATTTGGGAGGAGTCCACGGGAGAGGACCGGGCGGCGCGGGCGCGACTCTCGGCCCGGGAGGTGGATGCGCGCGCGCGCTGCACGCGCGTGTACGTATGCGGCGGAGAAATTTTTTCGCATCGGCCGAGCGGTTCGCCGCCGGCGGTGGTGGTGGTGGCGGCGGCTCAGGTGTTTTTCGAGTTTATTTTCCCTCGCCGTATGTGTGTGTGTGTGTATATATATATATATATATAAAATATACATATATGTATATATAGACAGATGTATATATATGTAGCGGGATTAATGAGAAGCCCCGGGCCTTCGCGGGGGGTGTTAAAAAGCCAGGCTATTCGAATTCGATCTAGAAGGCGATGCTCTTTATGGCGCGCGCCATTGACGAATGGATTTTTGGAAAATTAAAAATTTACAGAGGCGTGCGGTTAAATTTAATTCTATTTCAATGCGGGAATACACAAACGAATGATAAACATTACATACGCCGTATGACACCTGCGACGAAACGTATTGGAATAAATCAACTTTTTCTCTCGTACTTCTTATAAAAGTAAATTCCGCGCTTGCCTGATGACAATGGAAAAATTTTATAAAAACCCCTCTGACCCCGTTACAGAAGTTTCCCAAAGTAATTTGAAAACCGCAGCCCGTATTCTCGAGATGCCTCGGATCGCGGCCGACAGGGCCAAGGAACTTCTCGTTCTTTCTCGATTTTCTCATTTCACATACCTGTATTGTTGAATTTTCTTTTATCCCTGTGCTTTTCGACAAAGAATTCGTTGGCTTCGGAAATTGCCGAGATTCCTGGTTACGTAAAAAAAAGAACGTACTTTTGTAAACTGGAAATTGCCCAGGTACGGCTCGGTGTCGGCATCTCAAATTCATGCTTCTGCGCATGGATCAAATGGTATTTTACAGTCGCAGCACTGTCGAGAAATGGGTAGCTTCACGAAAACATTTAATCCTTGTTTTGTAATTTCATAAATTTTTCATTATCTGTCGTGACCACTATTTCCTAATATTTTTAGAAATAATTATTTACTTTTTTTTATATTTAAATCATCACTTTCATTTGCTTTGTTTAATTCCCAATGCTTGAAAAATTGTACAGTACAGGGACTTATTTATAATGGTCTTTTATTTTCCAGATCATCGTTAAAAGAAATAAATAAACATTCAATAAATATTGCTTTTTATTAAAATATTATAACTATGATTTTCTTACAATATTAATAAAAATTTATATATATATATATATATATATATATATATATATATATATATATACATACGTATATAATACAATGAATCTTAACTATATAAATTTTACATGAAACCAATTGATGAGATTTATTACACAACAATATTTATGTATTTTATTACGTAAATTAACTAAACATCGAAGATAATTGCAATAGAAAATTTTCGTAAAATAAATCATGTGACGAAGAATTGCATGAAATCATTTGAACGTTTTAAAATAGCGCGCATTGTCCTTTAGAAAAATATTCAACAGTAATCGTCTCGTGGATGCGCTCGGCCTTCTCTCGCAAAACTTGCCAATCCGTGAAATAAGTATTGTCTGATATTTGTCACGGTTACCGGGATTGTCGCTGGAAAAAAAAACAAATCACACTTGCTTGTGAATAACGATCGGATAATTATATGCCGAGTTGGTACTGTTGCTGAATGCAGACATATACACACATATATACACATACACACGCTCACATATATAAATATATATTATGCATCCTCGTTTCAGTGAAACAATTTTCGGCAAAGAGTCCATAAAAATGAAGAAGAAAAATCGTTATGACTCTCCGCTTTATCATAATTTCACCGAGTCAAAATTTATCAAACTAATTCGCCCACGGCAGTTATTCGGCCAATTTTCAACGATCGATTGACGTTTCGCCTTTCTAAACTGTCATATTCTGCGCACTCCGTTAACTTTGCCAATTGTAGCTCGATCAACGAGCCAAGGAATCCCGCTAGGTTCGCGCGAAAAATCACTGAAGACGGAAAGTCAGCTTTCTCGATCGATATCTTTCACGAACGAGCCGCCGAGCCGATCGAAAAATTCCATTTAAACCGATTTTCTGAACAATACTATGAGCTCCACTAAATCAGGCAACGCAAATTGTATTAATCCATCCTTTACTAATAACGTCAAGGATAGTCAAGATTGATACAGGTATAGCTATTCACCGATTCGAATCATATTTGACGATTGCCCTAATCCAATCCAGTGATTATTTACTGATCAATAATGCACACTATATCGATATATATCACTATATATCGCAAAACGTCTCGATCGTATAATTGCCATCGTCCAATGGATCGCAGAGGGACAACAGATCGTGTAATTTTATCAATTCCCGGCGCGCAATGTCAATTTCCAAGAGAACTGTATACAGTGCGCATGGCGTACTACAGTATTAAATTCCTCACGAATTCGCCGAGAGCCGAAAACGGAAATACTACCCGCTCCTATTTAGAATCGTTCGAAGGAGCGACGGGGGCGCGATTTATTCATTTTTCGCTGATATCTCGGTTAACCAACGAGTCTCGTTTAATTCCTCCCGCCCCATCCCCCCCCCTTTTCTCTCGCCTTCCTCCTTCTGCTTTTCTTTTCTCTATTTTTTTTTTTAACCCGTAAACGCAAAACTTTACGTTACAACTCACTTTACGTCGTACGCGCGCCCCCCGTACGATTCGGCTGAGTCGCGGAAATTTTACTACGAATCGCCGTAGGAGTAAAAAGCGGGACGCTGACGGAGGAAGAATAACACCCGCGGTTCTCGCTCCTATTTCGCCGAGGAATGCAATTATTACGACAATATATATATATATATATATATATATATATATATATATATATATATATCAATGCAGTTCTAATACAGTTAAGAATAATTTCGATTCATATAAATATTAATTTAAAATTAATAAATTAATTAATAAGTACAAAAAAATTACTAAATACAATTAAGGAGAATTTCGGCATTCATAATAATTAATGTATAACGCATAATGATTAAATAATTTTCGACTATTTAATATGACACAATAACTACATTATATGATATAATGAGATACAATTTATATAAAAAGCAATAATCTGTATATGACTAGATCTATTATAAATAGACTACAATATATAGACTGGGTCTCATTCTTAGTCTTTGATCTTAAGGGTACGTTGCAAATAATACATGATATAAGTAATTTTCATTTTTTTTTACGAACAAAATGTTCTCACCTGTTTTAACGTAAATATATCTTTCTAAAAATTAACTTTAAAAAAGTTCAGTGCGTTTTTAGAAGCGACCCATCGCTCGAAAACAATTCAAAAATAATGCGTGCGCACGAAACGTATATAGTATAAATCTTCGTTTCGCCTTCGAACACAATGGAGTTCAATTGTAGAGCGATTTTAAGATTTTTTTTTATTGTTCATTTTTATTAACCACATACATAATCACGTATAGTTTATTATGTGCAGTCAGTGTTTTCGGAATTCAACTTTGATTGCAATGATTTTGATAATTCAAAAAAAAAAAACTCATTTAGGAAAACAGCGGATATTTTGCGTAACTGGGCGAGCAAGAAGTAGGTGGGGGTGAAATCCCACGATAATTCTTCTTACCTCAGTGACCTCTTCTTCAACGGAACGAATTTAAACACTCCACTCTTTACTTATTCTACCATTGCTATAGTATTATATACTCCCTCTGTGCGTGCGAAGCTCACCTCCACCCCATCCCCTTCAAAACGACCATTAAGAGCGCCTCGAGTTCGAGATAACGTGATGCGATTCGAATAAGCAACCCACCCCCCTCCTCGTCCGTCCCTCCCGCGCCACGACACCGTACAGAGAAACAAACAATAATGGGATGGAAATAGGAAACCCCGGACCGCCGCCCGCCACCGCCGTCGTCGTTGGCCACCGCCCGCGCTGCAGAGCCGCTATATATATATATATATATATATATATATATATATATATATATACACGCGGCTATAATATGTACGCACGGGAATGCCTAACCCTTTCCCTGCCTCATTCGTATAAGCCGTCCGCCGCGCAGGAAGACCGACGGGGGAGAGTGAGAGAGAGAGAGAGAAAGGACGAAAATGAGAAAGAGAGAGGTGTATGGACCTCCTTGGAGAGGTCCAGGGAGGTCCTCGGCGCGGAGGCGAGAGCGAGTGAGAGAGAGAGAGAGAGAGAGAGAAAGGAGAGAAATAAAAAAGAAAAGGGCGCGTTAC
>JACCIC010000163.1:857500-860000 GCA_018907035.1 Sycobia sp. Sy_11 | reverse complement strand
ATATATATAATGAGCCTTTTGTTTCCTTCTATGATGGCCCAGTCGGTTCTTCGATCAGGTGTCCGCGGGAATCAGTTTATGCTTACCCATCAGTGAATACGCTGCGACACGATTTACTTTTTTTAAATGTGTGTCACTAGAGTATAATATGTATATATAGTAATATATAGTATATATATACTATATATATATATATATATATATATATATATATATATATATATATCTGTATATTCGAATAGTCTGGTTACGGTTTTGAAGGAATCGCTAACACTGCATGTTTTAGAGGGAACCTCGTATACGCTATGATTGTACCCATGAAAATGTAATTCTCACCGTAAGTCACCGAATTTGCAAGAACGGAGCAGGGTTCCGGTAAAATTTGCAATGGAAATGGTCGATATTTGCTTCAATATCGACATTACGCACAGACACCGGAAAATCGCGTCGTTATCATGCGCCGCGATACGAACGCGATGTCGTCCATAAAAACGACGACGCTCGAGATACGAATGATATTTTAACTTTTTCCGCGACGAGGCTCTGTCGATGTGGCGCAGTGATTATTTCACTGTTTCGTTGGAATTCTTTTTGTTAATTTTCATTTTTTTTTTTTATTTGGTTCTTTCCTTTCGCGCGACTGAGAGCGCGCGATACGCGCGAGCAAAAGTGCTTGACTTTCATTTTGATCTGTAGTAACGGAAATGGAAATTCCACGGATTTCGGCTTATATGTATAATAGTATTCTAGTATATAAGTACGTATATATACAAAGCATAATACAAGCAAGATAATTGACTGCATCGTTTATCTTGATAAAAAGATTAGTGTCTAATTCACGATAATAATAAAAAAGGCAAGGACGCGCCGATCCTGTTGATTTGCAAATGTAATAGCAGCTTTGGTTTATAATATATTCCTGTAAACAGTCGCAGAAGAACGAAATTGAGTAATACCATTTAATGGCTGTGATTGAATTAACTTCTAATGCAGATTACATTTGACACTAACAAAAATTTGTCGTTAATTATCGAAAAGTGTCAGTGAATGCAATTATTCCTATTCACATAAAGGCATATCTAATTCTTCTGCATACATAAGTCAGACTTTATGACGACAATAGTAAACCCGTGAATGAACCATAATTTTTATCATATTTACCAACTATACTACTTATTACTATTTATTAATATCTATCCTTCTTTTCATAAATTTAAGTTTATTTTCTGTCTAGAATTCAATTTCCGAAAAAGTCGAAAAATTGATGAAATTTTTCAATGGGCAACGAAACGATTTTATTAATGAAAAATTGTATCTGCAGTGAAAATTAACTAGACAAGAGCCAAGAAAATATGTTGGAATGTACGGACTGATTGAAAAATGTGAAAATCATGGAAAAATGAATAAATATCCATGAAAAATTAATATAAATAACATTTACATAAAAATAATCAGAAGGAAGAGCCATTGGCACAAATAAAATGTAAAGTATTCATTTTGGATTAAACATAATATGTTTTTGTTGTCTTTTTGAAAAATTGGTCTCAAAGGAAAATTTCTACAATTGCATAAATATATAAATTTTTGATTTTTCTAGTTTTTCTAATTTCTTTCTTGTTGATATAAGAATTTGATTCATAGAGAATAGAACGACAGTTGCACTTCAACATTGTCTGGTAAATGCTTATGGGATCTGCCGCATAGTTTCTTATAATAAAAAAAAATACATGTGCCCAGAACGTGCCGTGAGTGTTCTTTAAAAAAAAAAAGGAAAGAATATTCTACGCGGTCATCAAAGGTACTTAGCAAACATTACGACATTTTTACTATATAGAAAGTGGAAGACTAATAAGTCCGAGAAAAATTTAGCACGCATGCGTTATTATATTGACTCCGATCCCCGCAGTGAAAAGTGGATAAAAATTTTCAACGATAATTTTTTTTTTCTCTTTTAAAAACACGTTTCCGACTCCCGTCCTCGACTTCCCAGAAGGCATAATGGCAATTTATTCGCTAAACCGCTTTCTCCCTGCATAATGGGCTTACGCCAGTTCCACGGGTCATTTTCAAAACTTCATGGCCACTGCCGTTCCTCCTCTCCATTCCTTCTCTCCGCCTCGTCCTGTTTCTAGGCCGAACGATCCGCGCGCGAATTCGGCGCCACCCCTATATATATATATATATATATATATATATATATATATATATATATAACAACACATAATGAATCAATTGAGCGATCCGTTGATATGCGCGACCGGCCCGGCGTCTGGCCTTTCTCCGATACACGCAGAAATACACACGATCGCACGCATATACACGCACATACATCCTATATATATATATATATATATATATATATATATATATACACATATCCATATCGAAGCGCGATAATCAGAGAGGGTAGCAGAAAGAGAGAAAGAGAGAGTGAGAGAGAGAGAGTGAGTCGGGGGAGGGGAGGATAAGGCGAGAGAAAGAAACCTTCTCGCGGCTTTTA
>JACCIC010000163.1:837500-852500 GCA_018907035.1 Sycobia sp. Sy_11 | reverse complement strand
TCTCTCTTTCATTCTCTTACTCTCCGGCAAGTCAATCTACTAGCCACTTCGCGCAGCAACCGATTTACACTCCTCTCGGTTTCGTGAGGATCTTTCTCCCGGTCTCTTTCTTTCTTTCTCACTCTCTCTCTCTCTCTCTCTCTCTCTCTATCTCTCTCTCTCTCTCTCTCTTTGTGGTAGGCTTGCCGTATATACGTAGCAGACACCGTATGGCGGTGCGCCAGAGATACGGACCTAATATCTAAACTAATCGCAGAACCCCCTTCCCCCACCCCGGTTAAATTATCCTCCCCCCCCCACCACACAAACTGATTGTAACAGTGCGGGCACACATGCAGCGCTCGTATTCTCGCAAATGAAAGCGAGAGAAAGACGAAGCACCGCACATCACGATGAGCCGAGATAAATGTTGAGAAAGCGGAAATGGCAATGCAGCCGTGTATATATATATATATATATATATATATATATATATATATATATAAGAGCGAGAAGGAAAGACGGCAGAAAAATATTAGCGCAGAGCTAGAGAGAGATGGGAAGTGGGGGGGGGGGAGGAGAGACAGCCGAAAACGAAAGTGAGCGAGGGCGAGGGGAACGAGCGTGCGAGGGCGTATAGGCGCAACAACTGCTTAATTCCGCGTGGCGACCCCGGCGAAGCCGCGCCGCGCCGCGTCGCTCTATATACTGTGCAACACCGAGCAGCCCAGCCGAAAAGATCGCGATGAGAGACAGAGAGAGAGAGAGAGAGAGAGAGAGAGAGATAAATAAAGAAAGAGAAAAAAAGTAACCACCAAGAGACAGCGACGCATGCAGAACGGACGGAAGGGAGGGAAGGAGATGAGAAAGAGCGGAGTAGAGGCGATTTGTTTAAGGCTTATATGTGTGAGTGGGCGCGCGCGCGCGTGAAACAAACGCGGGTTGCGGGACGCACAGAGGTCGAGCCTCGCCGAACGCTTAAATGGGGACAATAGAGACCTTCGCGCCGAGATGAGGAGCCGCCGCCGCCGTCGCCGACGCACCGCGACTCTCGGAGCCGGTGGCGGACTAGTGCCCGATGCTCGTCGCGCGCGGACTTAAACGAGTCAATGAATCCGCTGGCCTTTTCCCATGCCTTTATACAGCAGCAGCAGCAGCACCAGCACGGGCAGCCTCCTCTCTGTCTCACTCTCTGGACCTCTTGCTCCATCTCCCTCTCTCTCTCTCTCTCTCTCTCTCTCTCTCTCTCTCTCTCGAACGCACGAGACAAAGTCTCCGAGGGACGAACAAAGAGGCGCGGGGGGAGGGGCAGCGTAGTGGGAGGCCACGCGGGCCCAATGTCAAAATGATAGCGATAAAGCGGACACGACGGGAGAATGAGAGAGCGGGTTAGAAGAGGAGGGGGGAAAGAGACCGTGAGAGAGAGAGAGAGAGAGAGGGAGAGAGTTATGAGCTTATATTCGTATATATAATATAGATAGAATTTAAACCCGTTCAATATCGGCAAAGGTTTCGCACGTAATTCTTTATCACTCGGCTTTATTTTTCACTTTATTTATATTATTATTATTGCTGCTGCTGTTCTTGTTGTTGTTGTTGTTAGTATTATTATTGTCGTTGTTGTTGTTGTTGTTATTGTTATTGTTGTTGTTGCTATGATTGTACTTTGGCTTACCTGCCCCGCGGGGGATTCCAGCGCCGGCGGTTCGTAAATGTGATTTATTCCATGGAAGTCGGGCCTGCGGACCGACCGACCGACCGACCGACCGACCGAACGACCGACCGACCGCGAACCGCTAATTAATTCTAGGAAATGAGAATCAAATTAATTAAGCTCATCGCCCCGTATCGCATTTTACAGCTGATTTTATATGTGTGTGTATGTATACGCGTATATATATATATATTTATATGCGCGTGTACATGTGCGCGTATTTACATACGTATAAAGTTTCAATCCTGTATAATCGCTTTCCTCAAAATCGTACCTCGTTTCGATTCACGCATTATGAGCTTGGTCTAACCGGCGCGCATTCCTTTCTCCCCGTCAACTATTATGCTCGTAAATTATAATCCTTTGTCCATCACTCATTGTGTACCATGATTAATATACCTTAATCTATACATATATTACACACTTAACCCGAATAAATATACGAATTTCAAGCAATACGAATCGAATGCAATTTTTACCGATTCGTCGGAAACTGTCATTGTTTTACGTAGAGCATTGTATGCAACTGATATTGAAGTATTTTAAACGTTATTCGTATAATCATGCCCTTTGATTTACTTCGTTTTTAAATTATTGCAAAGCTCCCACGTAAAAAACAAGGTGCAAATAAGCGGACGTTCCGTTACATTTTACAAACAAAAATTTCCGAAGGACAGGTTCGCGGGACTCGCGGTTTTATCTACGGTTTTACAAAAACGCTTAATAATAGTAGACATAGACAGCAGCGCAGATCAGACTTTCCATAAAGCGCTTATAAATATCATTCGCACGAAACGTATTTATAGAGCATAGTGTAATACCTTTTACACGTTCGGTATTGGAAACTGACGTGGAGACAGACAGGGAAAAATGGAAAGAAAAAGAAACCGAATGAGAGAGAGAGAGAGAGAGAGAGAGAGAGAGAAATAGAAAATGTCCGGTAAGATTCATTCAACATGTCTGGAACCTATAATAATAGTCGAACTATCCGAGACTGACCGGCCATTTCCTATTTCTTTCTCGCCTCCTCACTCCGTGTCGGATTCCAATAAAGAACCAGTCGACGGCCGGTGAAATTCTGATATTAATGGACTCCCCGTCGTTATAAATTTAACTAGGAAATAAATTGTAAGGTATCGAAAAATCACGGAACTGATGATTTGAAAAAGAGAAAGGGAATGTTTTACAATTTGCAAAGAATATAAATTATGTGCGTTTTGTACGTGACGAACGCCGCCTGTTGGTCTCGTAATTAGGCCGACGGGCGAACCGTTCCTAGACGTACGAATATATGAGAGGGGAAAAAAAATCGAATAAATAACGGGCACTTATAATTTGGACTGGTCCAGTTTACTTTTGAATCGATAGTAATGAAAAAAATTATAAATATAATTATAATTATATGTGAGTGCGTTTGGCATTGATTACTCGTTCGATGTTCAACTCTGGAAATTCTAGATGAACAAAATGTTGGGCTTTAGAAGTACGCTCCATCGTTCCGCACTCCCGCGTTTCCAAATTCTTCATATCGCACAATAATATTCATTTTACATCGCAAACATATATATATATATATATATATATATATATATATATATATATACACAACCGGTGTCGAAACCCAAAATATCGCAATCCACCCCCCCACCCCCCATTCAACCTGGCTCGCGCGTCGCGGATCCCGAGGATATATAGCTCGAGAGGCCCGCGCGCGGGCGCGCGCGCACCCAACTAACAGCTCCGGCCAAAGAAAGACATTATACGGGGGTTTAAACAAAACAAAACAAAAAACACACACGCACACACACGTACACACACACACACACACACACACACACAACCCCAAGAATTTTAAAAGCCCCGCGTTCCTTAGGACGAACGATCGGTTAATTTGCCGATAATCATTGCTGCGCGGAGCGAGCGACCGACCGAGCGACCGACCGAGCGCGGCACCCAATTTCGGCCGGTGGAGGTGCCCGCCGCGGCGTTTATTACGACTTCGTAAGGCGAGCGCTCGTACTCGCACGTAGCGCGAGCCGAGCAATAAACGGAACGAGGGAGGCCTTTCGCGGATAATTGTGGCGGGAACGAGAGCGGGAGCGCGAGCCTTTCCCCCTCCCTCCCCTCCCCCTCTGCGCGCGCTCCCGTTGCCTCGTGGCGGCCGAGCTCTTCGCGGGGCGGGGGGGAGGGGGGCCCCGCGAATCTATCGCCTTCCGTTTAAACGTCGCGCTTTAAGAGGCGGCGCGCGCCGAGAAAATGAGGATTACGAGTGTATCGCGGGGCGAGGTCGTCATCCCCACTGTTCGCAGCGACAAGGGGGGGGGGATAATTGAAGGGCTGAGGGGTGGGCGGGTGTAAACGGACGTTTCGAGCAATGCGGGGGTTAAATTGCCTCGTATGCGCAGTACTCGTAAAGCACGTAAGTATATGTATGTTTACATATATATATATATTCCAAAGAGAACTATTCTCGATATATCCAAAGTAATGTCAAATTTTTTTTTTTGTTATGTTATAAACCATTTACAGCAGGCTATAAAGATAACTATCACTCATAATATATTATTGAAATACTATTTTTTTTAATATACAATTTTAAATCGTCAAAGTAAATTGGCGCGGGTTCGTGTTCGGAACAATTTACAGCAATTTACGTCATGTTTTTTCAGTAGAGAGGTTTCGTAATCGAACGGTAAAATTTCATCGAGTATCATAATATTAATACTAATGATTTTCTAAAGTAACGTCATACTCGCTAGATTGGAGTACAATTTATCTATCATTCTTTAATTCCCATAACGGTTTAAGTATTACCCCTTCGAATCTGCATAGATTTATTTAAATTTTCCCCATGTAGGGAGGAACAGATTCGAATTTATAAGCCAGGATCTTGCAAGTTATCCCAAAGTCTGCGAGTCCCGAATTTCCATAGGTAATGTCAATCTGCAATCCACTGGAATTTCCCGTACTTTTCTTTATTATATCGGAAAAAGTTTCGATCTCCTCGCTTGGATGTACACAGTAAAATTATTAGGTATATATAATTTTTGGCTTCTGATTGATTGTGATGTGGTGGATAATGCAAGAAGATCCTATAGGTTCGATTTCGGGCCAAGTCGAATATTTTTTTGCCCGATAAAAAAAAAAATTATCATTTTTCATATATGCGAACAATTCATGTACTCGTACGCTAAGATACCACGTGGTATTTGTACAAAAATTCAAAAATAAAAATAAAAACATCAAAAACAGTCTGATATCTTTATTGTATTTATTATATTATATTAATTTTTTCAAATCCTAAAAAATGATTCATAAAAAAAATTAGAAGGCCTTTTGAGTTATTAGAAAGAGAGAATGAATTTTTCCTTTCTATCTAATATCTAATTTATATTTTTCAGGCAGTAATTCTCCTTCGAATTTGCAATTCTTTGATCTTAGAGTCGGATACAAATAGAATTTCAACTTTCAAGTGAGCAAAGTTTTGAATAAATTTTATGCAGGATCCTTTAGAAATTAAACTAGCCCTACTTGCCGAAAACCTTAAAAAAAAAAAATTCGGGACACAAACACATTAGGATCGAATAGGTTTGTCCCAGCCGCGTCTCAATTACAGGGATCGGAAAATCCGACTCGGTACCGGTGGGATTTTCAACGAGATTCCCGCGCGCTCACAGAATCGGGGCAATTGAATCGGGGCGGGGCCCGCGCCGCCCGCCGCGGCGCTCGAGCGTGTCCGATGGCTCTTTTAAGCCCCTCGATTTTTCGTCGAGGGCCCGAGAGCCGTTAAGTTTTGCAGTACGGGGGGTAGGGGTCGTTTACTCGGACGGTGCGTCAGCTTGATCTTTTTCTCCGTTGTCCTTTTTTCTCTCCCTCGCTCTCTCTCTCTCTCTCTCTCTCTCTCCCTCCCGTTTCTTCCGTCGGGTTTTTGTTGCCCCTCCCCCCCACCGCCCGCCCTCTTCTTACCGACGAATCAATTTGCAAATACAATTGGATGAGGGATGGGGGGTATTTTTTTCTTTCCTTTTCTTAAAAACGACCCGTCGATACCTCTTCTTTCTTTGCGTTTTACGAACGCGCAAACTTTGTGCAATTTTTCCAGGGATTACATTCGCGAGATCGGCGTTGACGCAGCGATAATCACGATCAACGGAGTTTCCGCGAACGTTAAGGGCGTTCCAGGGGGGGGGGGTGGAATTATCGAAACAGAGTTACGTGGGCGTGAGCGTAGCAATAAAGGTGGTCGTGAGTTCGGTAACATGTATAAGAAAATTCTGAGCCAACGATTCTTTAGAGAAAAACAAATCACGTTCTTTGCTTAAAACATAAATAATAAAAGTAAACCGACAAATATTTTTTTATCGGTCTCACAGTCAGATTAAATCAAGCGATTACGTAATTACATAATTACATAATTAAATAAGGACAGTCGGACGGTCACTCCCGTCACCATTAGCGTTTGCCGTCGAGCCAACGCTTCAAAACCGCTTCGGTTCAGCTTCGGGGACTGTCCCTAAGAAATGGCCAAATGCCCAAAGATGGAGCCGAAGCGCGGTTCGAAGCGTTGGCCGACAGCGAGTAGATCGATTCAGGAACGGTGACGGGGACAGCCAAGTTGTGCGCTACTAACAAAATCAACGACAGTCTCGCCGTCATTACTTAATTATTTAATTACGACAATTTGATTTAATACGATTGTAAAACCAGTAAAAATATTTGTTAGTTTAGCTTACAACGGTCGACATAATCACAATTTTCGATCATAATCAAAGTAAAGAAAAAAAAAATACTCCAAATTGCACAAGTACTTGACATACCTGTGATTCAAAATTCATATTATAAGGCCTGAAAGAAGTTTATTTTTTGACAAAGTAACTGAATTTATAAATGCAACATATCAATGAAAAACCATTACATTGATCAATGCTTGTATACAAAATCTCGAACTGTAATTCTTTTAAAAATAATCCATAATACACACACACACAAATCGATGATGGTGTAGACGGTTGAAAATAATAATTAAGGAAGAGTATGAATCACTTTAACGGGATTGTTTTTTTTTTAATCGTAATATAAATAAATAAAATATAAAACTAAAAATCAGATATACCTACAGATACTGATACAAGGTTACTCGTCGGTATCAATTTGACTTATAAATTAATACAAAAGGTCGGTATAAATAAAAATTCAATGTACTTATAAAAATGAGACCTATATTTCATTTGACAGCCATTGATTTTTTGACCGGAAATTTTCAGTAACCGAAAATTTATGACAAACGTCGCCATTTCTGAAAGAATAAAAATGATTTTGTAAAAAAATCATTTTTATTAATATGGAAATAACTCGTAAAGAAAAAAGCTAATTCGTCGTTTTAATTTCTATAAAAAAGTCATTAAGTATCTATAAGGAAGGATAATCGTTAAAATGGCCGTAATCGGACCATGTCTTGAAACATAATCGAAAAAATTGCTATATATATATATATGTACATATGTATATATGTATACGTGTATATATAATACATATAAGAATAAGCTAGGCCGTCGCAACAAAAGATTGGCGGGAGTAGCAATTTTTCTCATCATCTCCGAGCACGCCCCACGAATCTTCCCGCGGCGCGGGCGATCGGCAATCTCGGGGCAGCGGCGGCTCGGCGGCCCCGGCTCGGCGCACCGACGATGATTCGCCAGGAAAAAGTCTGCCGTATCATCAAGGTCGAGTTCGCGCTCTTGAGGCCCGCGACGCAACGGATAATAATCATTTGGGCGGCGGTAGGTATGGGAAGGGGTATGGCGGGAGGGTGGCGGGAGGGGGAGGGGGAGTACAGTGGCTTGAATAATCACAAGAGAAGCCTTTATGTACTATCTTCTTTTTTTACCGCCTCCCTCCCCCTCCCGACCAAGATAACCGCGTCTATTTAAGCTCTTCGGCGTAATTTTCGTTCCTTCATTTTTTTTTTTTTTTTTTGCTTCATTTTTTGTCCTTTTGTGCTTTTTGTTTTATTGTTTGCCTCCCCACCCCCCTCCCGTTCAACCGAGATTAAAGTATTCGTTCGGCCGACCAGACGGCCCGGAAGAATCGAGGTTAAGCCGTGCGAGGAACCTGCGCTCGGGGAAGCGAGCGGAAAATGGGTCACCGAAGCCGGCCGTCCCGTAACTGGCCGGGCAAGGTCGCGTCGATTTATCAAACGGGACATAGTAAGCGTTACTATATATATATATATATATATATATATATATATATATATATATATGGGCGAAATACAGGCACGAAACCGCCCTCTCCCCCGCAGAGAAATAATTGCTCGATTTTCGATCGGCAGACGCCACCGTCTCCGCATCGCCGCCGCTCCAAAAGCGCAGTGTCCGTACTGCTTATCGTCGCGTGAACAATCACCGCACCGTTAAAACAAGTATCTTACGGATGCGAATATAGTAATTGTGTGTGTGCGTGCACGCACGGGCGCGTGAATCTGCGCGTACTGTATCCAATAGCCGAGCAAAGTGTCCCGCGAAAGTCACGCTGATCTTCCGGTTCTCTCGCTGGACGTTGAGGCCTTTCATAATGCATATAGTGGCGGACCCCCGGTTGACAATGTCATCTCTCTATCTTTCTCTCTTTTAGATGAATGCCCCCTCCCCACCTCTTTCTCACCGGTTGCTGGAGTTGCGCGCGCGCGCGCACACACACACACACACACACACACACACACACACACACACATATTTATTAGCATAAAAAACTTTGCGTATATAGATACATGTTTTACGGGATGGGACGGCCGAAGGTCGTAAAGCGCGCCGAACGGACCGCGCATTGTTGCTCCGCGCCTGCGTGCGAAAATCGAATTCCCCCCACCCCTCTCTCTCTCTCTCTCTCTCTCTCTCTCTCTCTCTCTCTCTTCCTGTCTCGCCCATATATGCACTTGATGGAGGGGATCCAAAATACGTATATATACGGATACATACGTGTACATTGGTCGGAATAAGGGGATATCCTTATAAATTACGCAACAGTCTTTCCTTACATCATCCTTAGGCCACCGAGCCCCTGTACGCATGAGCAGTAATAATACATTGCATAATAATAATTATCCGAAGCCCCAGTTCCCCGCCCTCCAACTCCGACATTGTTTCGGGATCACTAAAATTAACTTTTAAAATACTCCAAATCGGATACTTCGGCAGTTCGATGTAAAGAAATTACTAAAGAACGATCGAAACTAATGTATTAGAACGACCAATCGCGTGGGTTAAAAAAAAAAAGAAAATAATAAATAATTTCTTCTTTTCAATTCGACAAACTCGACGCGTTTCATTCTCATTGGACATTCGTCGACACGACGATTCGACGAATTGTTTGCTCTACGGCGAAGCAAGCGACAAATCCCGTTTGCTGAGATATAAAGCGACCGAAAAACGAATTTTTCAAAGAATTTGGCGTATCAGCGATGGATCGCGTGTATTTATATACAATATAATTCAAGATGAATCTCATTCACACGCCAATTCTCCGTATACAGCTGAATCAAGAGCAATGCTCTTCTCATACTTTGGTGTAAATAATCGACTACCTCCTCGTTTACAATATTGAATAAACTCCTACGCTGTGTATGTATATGTATATATATATATATATATATATATATATATATATATATATATATATATTACACCATGAACTTATTCGTATATTAGAAATCATTTATTATAAAATATTAGTTTCATTCGAAAAATTTTGTGCATCGGAAATTCTGAGTTTTTACCATTAAAAGCCCATGTGTATGCATAAACGTGCATTTTCAAAGCATCTTTTTAGTCTTACGTAGGAAAAATTTGAGAATCTCTTGCCTCGCTTGTTCGACCCCACCCACAACCCATCGTCGACTGTCCAATTTGAACGATCGCGTAACAGGGAAAACGGGGCAACCGCGTTTTTCTCTCACGGCAGGTGTCGCGGGAACGCGCCCACAAGCACGAGGCCCGCGCACTGTGCGTACCGGCCCCGTCGCGAAAATTCGCCCTCGCCCTCGCCCTCGCCCTCGCCCCCCCCCCCAGCGTCCGCCCGGATTCCCCGGGCCCGCTGCCGGCGCGCGGAATGCGGGTGGGGGAGACGGAGACTAACCGGGGCCGCCGCAGACACGAGACAAAGACTTCGCCGACCGGTCGAAGGGAGAGCTGGCGTTACGCTTCTCTCCTCGCGCCAAGTGGGGAGGGGAGGGAGATTGCGCCGGTCTGCCGGGGGCTCCTCCCCCCCCCTCCACGCCGTCCACCCCCTACTTCTCGTTTCCACGTATACACGTCTCTATATAGATATATATATATATATATATATATATATATATGTACCTGTACCTCCCGGTCGCTCGCCCGCGCGCGTCGGCCCGGCTTTCTCCTCATCGGCTTCGTCTTCGTCCTCCTTCCACCTCCTTCTCGTCGCCGTTCGCCCTCCTCCTCCTCATCCGCGTCTTCTTCTTCATCTATACTTCTTCCTCAGCCCGGTTCCTCGGCTCTCTGCCCATCCACGCGCTGCTCCGCTGGCCTCGGGCTGCTTTCTTCGACCCCGCTACCCCAGCCCCCCGCCCAAAAAGAAGGCTTGCTCGGCTCGCGGGGGTGCAGACGTGTGGATATATATATATATATATATATATATATATATATATATGTATAGGTGATTAAAAAAAATGACGAGTGTCAATTATTTGATCCGGGGCGTGAACGCCGACGCCACCACCGCCCGGGCGAATCGAAGCAATTTTGGCGCACGAGCCGGTATAATGAATCGGGGAGGGCTAAGAGGGGGAATTTTTATTGTCCACCGAGGGAGTGAGTTTCCTCGTTTTTTTGTTTTTTTTTTTTTTTGGTTTTTTGTTTTCTTTTTTTTTTTAAACGACATTTGGGCGCGCCGAGTACTATACGCCGGGACGGCGGGGTTTTTAAGGGGATTTGCGGGCGCCTGCACTTCCCGCGGGAATCCGATATCCGTAGCAGGCCTTCTACGTATATATATATATATATACTATATGTAAGTCTTAAAATTTTTTATAGTTTCAATCTTGCTTCATTGATAAATCGATCGCTATCTTCGGGGCTGTAAATATCTGGAAAATCGTTGCGTTAAAAAAATACTAATGAGACTGCAATCTTGGGCTGCGAGCCTGGTGCACATTGATTTTATGGCTGTCGTTGTGAATTTTTTAATTATCTTCGCTTCCTCGTTATTTCATGTGTGTAGGTCGAAAAAAATTAATGCGGAATAAAGTGTAAGCTAATTTTGTAAAATAATCGAGACATCAATTTTAAGGCCTGAACGTTTAAATTAATTATTTTAAAAGATCGTCTTCACGTAACTGCAGACGATAATTCTGAAGAATCTCTACATCGATTGAGTTAATGGGGTGGATTTTCATCGATGTCACGTAGAAACATTAGACGATTACAGAAATTAGTTAATCATAGAATTTATTCATATTGCCCAAACGTTTTCATGAAACGCCGCAGAAATTCGAACGTTTTTGTAATTTCATTAATGAACTCTCGGTTATCAAATGTTTACCTAAAATTTTTTTATGTCCTCTTAAGGAAGTATCGGACTAAAATCTGACTCCATCCTGACGCCGCGTCACATGACAGAAGTTTTTGGGGTATTTTCCGGAATATAACAATTTTCACTGTTCCGTTAAACGATCAGAATTTACTCGATACTTGTAAAGATTGGGATTGAAAATTACGACTGTAACTCGTGAAATACGGCTCGAGCCCTGTGAAATTCGAGAGATTCGTGTTAAAAGAGACATAATATACGATCGGATCGTCCGTTAATGTCTAAAGAATAATAGTTTTTCACGATTGAAGTGTAAAAATGTTTATATTACGAATACCCTTAAAAAATGTTCGTCCACGATCTATCTATCATAATCGAAAATCTAAAATAATCATGTATATATATATATATATATATATATATATATATATATATATATATATTCGACTAGTCATTGATTTTCACTATAAAAACACTTTAGGAATAGTGCAACGTCTTCCGAAATATGTTTGGCGACCTCGACGTGTAATCTCGTGGCTAACAAAAAGTAAAGCTCGTTCCTCATCCCTCACTCTCTCTCCCTCTCTCTCCCTCTCTCTCTCTCTCTCTCTCTCTCTCTCTCTCTCCTTCTCTTTCCCTCTCAGTTTGGAACTTCTTAGTTCGGCATCCCGATAGAGGAGCTAAATTGCCGGCACGGCCCGTACCCGAGAACCCTTGTTTTTCTTCTCTTTTCACCGGCCCCGCAGAACCAGATTTGGTCTTTGTAGCGCGTGGAGAGCACACGTAACCTCTCTCTCCCTTTCTCTCTCTCTCTCTCTCTCTCTCTCTCTCCTCCGGCTCGATTCCCGGGGCTGCTGCTCCTTTTATTTCCACCTAGATTCCAACTCGCGCGGCATTATTATACCGGCATTGTATTCAAGGGGAGGGGGGAGAGGCCACGAACAATGTAGTATTATATATGGTTTGCCGAAATTGCCCGAACGGAGAAAAAATGCAAGTGGGGCATTATAGAAACTGGAAATGGTAATTTAAATCTATATATATATATATATATATATATATATATATATATATACACCCAGTCTTTTAAATTTGGCTCTGAAACAGTGAAAAATACAAATGCCATGGTTTGCAATTTTCTTTATTTTCACATAACAATTTACATATGTTTAAATATCTGTGATTTCGGGGTCTTTAGGAAACTTCGTTAAACAATTCCTTGATTATTTTTACACTCCCCTCCCCTTCACCGAAAAGTTGACGATTAAATTTCGCTAAATTCACTCAATGGAATTTTGCTTATAAGCATACAACAATCTTATCATAATTATCTTCATTCGTTTATTTATTAAAATTATTGCAAAATAATTTATATTGAACTTTCAACAATATGATTTTCTTCGATGAACTTGATACCTTCAGAGATACTGGAACGAACGATTTTTATCGCCAGGCATTGTATAATTTATATGTTTTATAACGGCAATAATGGGTAAATCTTTTTTCTCCCACTGAGTAAGCAATTTCCTATCAACATTACTGATAACAGAACTCCCCCCCCCCTCGTTCCCGCCTTGTTTCGACCAGTAAATTTTCACAAGACCCCCCCCCTCGACCGAATTGAGTAATATGCAGATACACCGTATGCCCAGTTCGGGTACATAACAATGAAAATCGCCGTGTTGCCGTGCCTCCTGCGAGCGATACCCAGCGAATAAGTGGCCCAGACGTGGTCGTTGCGGACGGGGAAATGATTTTATGCAAATTACGTTTATTCGCACTTTTATCGGGCTTGTTACCGTTAATTTGAAAGCTGATTGTAAGTGACTCTTGAAAAAGTTAAATTCGATGAAATGTTGTTTTTTTTTTTTGTTTTCAAATTACCTTTGAAATTTTCTTCGGAGACACAGTGGTGTAGGATAAAAATCGTAATTAATAATTTATTTCAAAGTAAGAGGGTTAAAAAATGGCAACGATGTAGAGTTTTAACAATATATTCGCAAACTATCCATACATACCTACATAGATATAATAGAGATCGGACAACTCGAAACTTGTCAAATTCGTAAAAGACCCTTCGAGAGAAAGGCCTCTTCGGGTATAAATCAATTGATAAATATGGTCAGCTCAAAGGCTGCAATATGGATCAATCACTGTAATCGTGCCGAATCTACATTGCAGTAAAAGAATCAGGATCGGAACAAAGAATTGAAAGGGAAAAAATCTATATATATCGAGATATACCATCCAATATATATATATATATATATATATATATATATATATATATATATATATATAAAACAAATGGAACAAGGTCCAAAAACGCCGCGTATATACTCCCTCGCGCACGCGCATTTATAAGCATTCCGAGTCTCCTCCACCCCTCCCCCAGCCCCACCCGCCACGCTCCGCGCCCGAGATTCGTCGATTCGATCGGACCCCGCAGAATCATAATATAATACATCAGCCCGTGGGAGTTATCGGCGTATATAGTAAGTCAAACACGTCGTACAATGCGAGAACATAGAGAGAAAGAAAGAGAGTGGGACGGAGGGGTGGGGGAGGCGAAAAAAATGGACAGAAGAATGAGAGAGAGAGAGAGAGAGAGAGAGAGAGAGAGAAAGAGAGAGAGAACGAAAAGCTTAAAAGAGGTTCCGAAGAAAGCTCGAGACGTGGGGGGCTGAGGATCGAGCAGAACGATCCGATCGACGATCTAGCGCCCCTGAGGTGCGCGCCGATGTCTTATATATATTATATAGACATATATATATATATATATATATATATATATATATATATATACAGCGCGATGTTCCGCTTCTGCGCATGACGTACGAGAGGAATCCCGACCGTCGCGTTCGAATAATGTCGCTTGGAAGTTCTTTGAAATAGAAGCAGCGCGAACAACAGAAATTTTCAACTACGAATTTAAAGTCCTAAATGTAATTTTAAAAAAAAAATAATAATAAGATACGTATTTGTACGGACGTTGAAATTAACGACAGCGCGGTGATTATGACGACTGAACGTAAGTAGTCGAGCGATAAAAGGAAAGAAAAATGAGAAGAATGAAAGAACGAGCCGTTTTTGCATTGTACAATAAAAACCGACAGATCCTGGATCGCGAAACGCTCGAAACTAAAATTTCCAATCGGTCCTCGCCTCTATCTTTTTATATACACATTTAGATCGCGGGCCGCCCATCGTTTGCGCATTAAAAGACCGAAATTCCTGTACAATATACGAGGGGATAATTGCCGCACCGTGCACGCTTTTGGGGTCCAAGGTCGATAGTTTCGGGGGAAGCCCGGTCGCCCAAGGCTGAAAGGCTAGTTCTACGATTTTATCTCAATTTTGGCGCTTAAATTACTGTGTATTGAAAAGTGTTAAATTATAGATAAGAAAAAACCTATACAATCTCGACTGCCGTTTACTTTCAAACTTATGTTAAAACGTCACGTTGAGCCGCGAAAAAAATGACTGTTTTGACCGCTCGTAGATCAGGATGGGCGCCCCAGAGATGAACAGGAATAAATTAGGTATTCGTACCACGAGATTTCGATAGATAAAACAAATAAACGTTGAGCAAACGATGAGGATAGTGCGTCGATCGGTTAAAAATTTAGGCCGAAACAGGTAATGAGAAGTTAAAAATTAAGGTGGCATTGTACGTAAGTTTAAAAGCTGAAGTTTTTTATGGAAAAAGTTGCATTGGTTGTAATAAATGTTGAATTGAGCAAATATTAAAAAAA
>JACCIC010000163.1:827500-832500 GCA_018907035.1 Sycobia sp. Sy_11 | reverse complement strand
TTATTGAAACAATTGGAGCCGTATATTTTCGGAGCTGATTATATTCATTGATAACAAAATAATAATATTTTCATACATTCTTTATCTATACACAGAAGTTTGAACAGAAGTTAAACGATATAGTTATACGATAATATATGGAATTCTGAATTACGCCAAAGCTTTAATAGCGTGCCTGTTTAATTAATGCTCTGGGACAATATTTAATGAGCAATATTCTTCTTTTGATATAGAATTCAAGGAAGAAGAAAAAATGAAAAAAACGTTAATGATGAAAATAAGTGTGGCATAGCAAAAATCAATCTTTATCTGCGAAATGGCAAGGGAATAATACATCATAAGTAAGTAAATGAAGTTGAAAGTTCCATGTACCGGTATTGCGGAGGCTGCACTTTTGGACTTTTAATCCAAAAAATATTTTTGAATTAACATTTAATCAAAATTTGGAAAAATTTTTATGACCAGAATATTCCATTAATTTAACGGATATTCTGCTGGTAAATCGTGATTTTACGTTCCAATTTTGAATATAAATGCCTTCTTAACGATTAACACTTAGGCGGATCTTCGAGGTAAGAATTTACCGTCATAAGGACGCGTAACATTACAGAAGTATCGACGATGATTTTTGACGGTATAACAATTTATAGATATTTATGTATATTTATACATAATACACTTTAATTTATATATATTTATGTACACTTAAGTGGTCAAAAATGAGTTGCTGTAGCTAGGACTTCGCCACGACAAACGATCACAATTTAATCGACAGTTCTGCAAATAATGAAAACTACGACGTTAAGTTGCGAATTTCGGCTCGAGGCGATGATGTTCAAGAGACCTTGCAGACAAGTACACCTCTCTGTCCTTATCTTTCTTACGTCGACCGGTTCCAGCCGATTTTCCCAACTTACAGACGATAATTATCATTTGTCCCACAATTATCGGATCGATTGTGCGATTCGTTTTATAACGACAGGAAGCTCTCCGATCGAATGTTTGGACCATCGAGGTGTGTAGCAATTGCGGAATTGAGAGAAATCGTTGACAAATCGTTTGTCATACGCGGAATTTGTAACACCGATGTCCCCTTAATTTGCGCGAATTAAGTACTCTGATACTCTATTCTTCAAATTCCCGAACAATTGGTTTTTTTTTCTTTTTTTTTTTTTTAATAATTACATTTGATACGAAGCAATTTTACGAAGAGGCTCGAAAACCACACCAGTACCGGTTAAAAACAATCAATTGATAAAATTACACCTGTAATTTATGTTAATGATAATTTATGCCGAATCGCTATTTGACAGACTTGATGGAAGACATAATATGATCCAATTGTATAATATAACTATCAACAGCTACTCCAATTTAATTTCTAATACTTGATCCATGTGAATCTTGGGTGTTTTTTTTTGTTACCTTTACGAGGCTTGAGGGGATGTCGGAGTAAAATTTGAGCCCTGCGTAACTTCGTCAATTCGTCATTGCAAGCCGCTACTGTTATGCTTTCGAGCCTCTCTGAAAAATGCTTCATATGGAATATGAATATTAAAAAGCCAGTTACCAGGAAAATTGAAAAATACGGCATCCGAATGTAATACACGTTTCTCTTTGCTTCGGACTCAATAAGAACTGAAATTCCAGAAAAGCCTCGTTTAGATCTAAATAGATAATAATAATTATCCCAGCTTACTTGCCGAACGGGTGAAAACGATTAATTCGGCGGACTGGATGAATGGAAACATTCTTCTAACGCATATACGAAGATTAGAAATCTTTACTTTTATATAGAAGATTTTTCGATTTATGTTATATTTTAAGGTAAGAAAAAATTCAATGATTAATTGATTAATTGGGAATCAAATGGATAGTCGCAGGGCTAAGTAGCAAGAAACAGAAGCTTTCTTTGTTATCCGAATTTCGAAATTTTGATAATAATCCTTCTTCAATCGAACTTAAAATCCTAATTCTTTCTCTTCAACAACGCGCCTAAAAAACATCGCCCCCCCCCACCCTCATTCAATTTAATCTGAAAATCAGCGTTTAAAGGGAAAAATACTCTCTCTCTCTCTCTCTCTGTCTCTCTCTCACTCTCTCTCTCTCTCTCTCTCTCTCTCTCTCTCTCTCTCTGACCCCCACTCCCTCTCTCACTCTCTTCAGCCCGACTAATTGGCATAATTACTCCGTTAACGGTTAGCTAATTGCTGCGAATGAAATTGTTTTATATTTTTTCTTTCCCTCCCTCATACTTCGGCCGCGCGAATATAAATTAACGCTCGTCCATTCGCCGACCGTGCAGCCCTCCTCCCCTCCCCTCCCCCATTTAACTTTCAAATATCGTTCATACGACCGTGGAGCGGCGCTTGCACAATGCACATTGTGCGTACACCTATATATATATATATATATATATATATAAGGCCCGCCCGGCCGCGCTGCCGCGTGCGCGCATTAAAACGTGTCGCTCTTTAAATATAAATGTGCGAATATATATATATATATATATATATATATATATATATATATATATGAGTGTGTGTATGTGTTTGTGTGAACACGCGCGCGCGTACCTGCAAGATAGATATATACCTCGTATATATACATAAGCGATTCGAATCGCTACGCGCCGCGGCGAAGCGAGAAGATAAAGAATTGCATACGGCACGCTGTATAACAATTGTTTCGGACTCGCGGCCACCGTGCGTTTTCTATATACATATCTGTATATGTATATATAGATATAGGTGTGTGTGTAAGGATAATGATGTTGCCCAGATTTGATCGGTCCGCGAGATGAACGTCACGTCACGGAATACGATTATGTGTATACGTACATATATATATATATATATATATATATATATATATATATACATACACATATAGTTTCACTAAAGTACGTATAAATATACTATAAGGATATAGGGCGGCTCGACGGGCTTAATTAATTGGTCTCGCGGCCTTGGTTTGCACATTACGCACACATATATGTGAGGAAATCGAGGGAAAGATTTAATTTGTAAGAGACCACTGATTTATTTGCTCTAAACTTCAAAAGCCGAATGATTTTTGTTAATTTGTCAAAGTTTTGTATAAAATCGTAGTGTATAAAAGACTATATACGATTATTTGATTTTTAAATTGGACTGATTGCGCCTAAATTAGAAATCGTGTGCTAATTTTTCACCAATTTCAGAACAAACTAGACAGTTTTTTCTTCTTGTAAAAATTAAATAATAATAAGTTGCTTTCAAAAAGTCTGAAAAAAATTCCTGACCGTGTTAAAGTCTAAAAATAAAATCCAAAAATTTCAATTATTGAATTCAATTATGATGCAATATTAGGAAATTACAGAAAACTGAATTATCTGAATATATGACAAATATTCGTAATTTTCGAATTCTCCAAAATCAACTTTGCATTTAATAAAGTTATATTATCGTCAACGTTATGTTTTCAAAATAATCAAATGAACCAAGCGCTAGAGTGTCGCTGAGTTATCAAATGCGCCACTGTTCGTTGTAAGCTGGATATGCGAATCGTCTGCGAGCCCATTACATATTCGAATATCAAATTTTTCCTTTCTTCCGCTGCAAATGTGACAAGTGATTGGTAAACGTACAGAGAAACGTACTTGGACGGTAACAGCAGAATTTTCGCAGCAATATCAGAAATTGCAAATTGAATAATGGTATAACCTACTGAAGTAATGTTTCATCATTTCATGGAAAAAAAAATTTTTTCTACTACTTCTTATTGATTTTATATGCAAAAGAATTGTTCCACCATGCAAAAGTCTAAAGTCTGCTGGATTTTCTCCTATATTATATATATATATATATGACGATACTGACTAACGAATTAGGAATCTAATGTACAAGTGATGCCCGTTGAGCACATTTTCATAATTTCACAATGAAAACCTACTGACTTTTCACGCGTACAAAAATTTTCCTGAATGAGAGTAGTATCGAATTGATACCAGAAAATTTCGTGTATATCAATCGAGATCACGTTAAATCTAGCGAATATGTTTTTAATAAAAATAGTAGTGAATCTGATGTCTTTGGATTAATAATACTGATAATATGGTCAACGACGATAACAGTTTTGAACTTTTGTCGATACAATCCAGGACATATTATGTGTGTGTGTGTGTGTGTGTGTGTGTGTGTGTGTGTGTGTGTGTGTGTGTGTGTGTGTGTGTGTGTGTGTGCGCGCGCGTGTGTGTGTGTGTGTAGGGTCGCGTGTTCGTATCGGTCCACCGACATTCGCACTCTCGGCCTTTGATTTCTTATTTTTCAATGAACGGACACGGGAAACGCGTAAAAGTGCAAAAATATAATAATAATATGAATTTGAGGAATATAACGCCACGGTCCAATTACAATTCATATATTCATTGTCAAAACTTAAGCTGTTTTCCAGAAAATCTCTGCCGTCTTTTTTAAAGCTAAAATTCTAATATTATAATTTATGAAATAATATGTTAATTTCCCATGGTGTTTTGAAAGTTGATAAAAATAATCATACATACGGGTATATTAACTTAATGTGTATGACTTCAATTATTTAATATCAGCCTTTGGAAAAAAGCAATTATTTTCTTACATCCTAGGATCGATATAAAAAAATGATATGATAATATTATAAAATTATATTGTCGTAAAAAAGTATTGTAATTTATCCCTAATATACTATAATATATAAAGTAATAATTAATAATTAATTTTTTTTCACGAAATAATTGAACTTCACTGAAAAAAAATTTCCGTTATCAAGTAGATATTTTCTTGTATTGAACCAAGTAAATGTATTTTCCTAAATTGAGAAAGTATCTTCTTAAAGGAAGGGAAGTATCTTCTTAATATGCGCTCGATGCAAAAATAATTCATTTAAAATCAAACCACGCGGTCTTGAATCTAGCGAATGTTTTCTTAATTTACGAATATGATGTATTTGGTACAAAACAATCAAATATTTACTTGATATGA
>JACCIC010000163.1:802500-825000 GCA_018907035.1 Sycobia sp. Sy_11 | reverse complement strand
GTTTAAAAAAACGAAAAAAATCTCATAATGCAACGGGTAGAATTTAAATTGCACGTATGTGCCGCTCGCATGCATTTGATTTTATCACAGCGCTGCGCGATTAAAGTACAAAAAGAGATATGTGTAATTAGAGAGGATGAAGCCGCGGGTATATGAGCGAGCAAACGATGTTAAATGCTTGCGCGCCGGTCGCGCTCGGTGCGCGAAACGTTTGACAATGATGATCGGGCCAAATCCTCGTCGCCACGATTACTCCTACGAATTTTATTAAGCTATTAATGCCGATATTAATTGGCAAGGATGATAAAACGTCGTTTCCGTATGAATATATCTGATATAAATCTTTTTTTTCTCCTACTTTTCATACATTTGTACTACATACTTCAGTCGAAATCGGCCTGTGCAGGATTTTACCTATGATTTCTTTTTTTTTTTTTTTTTTGTTAAATTATATCAATTTTCCGCTAAATTTACATTTACGTCGCGAGTCGTTAAAAATACTGTGTAAAAATAAGTGGCGTTATATTGTCGGCACACACATATATATATTTATATATATATACATAAGTCTCGTTAACACGGACCGGACCGAAGACCGGCCCCCCACTTCACCACGGTGTATCATCCGGAAACTTCGATTTCCGTCCAAAAGTCGTCGGGCGTCCCGCATCGTTCCACGGCAATTACAATTGGCAATATCGAGCGGGCGCGATCTTTAGCGTCGAGGAGCTTTAACGGTCGCGAATCGTCCGCAGCTGGCTGAGATTAAAGTGTCTCCCTACTAAATAAGAGCGTGCGATCCAGAGTACTGGCAATCCCCCCCCCCCGTGATTGTCGGATGCACGGGGGATGGAGGCGAGCAGTCCTCGAGCAATTGTTATTGTAATTAAAAATTACAACTGCGGTATTGCAAATCGATTAAATATACTTTATTATAGGGCAATTGCTAGTTCGTGTTAAGATTGCACGATGTTGGTAATCTTGCTTTCATCAATTCTGGCCCAAAAGCGTAGCTTGTCATTTGTACTTTTCAGATCAATATTCAACTGTTATTTGCAGTCGTCTCATTGATCTCAAGTACAATTTCATTGATTTGATCGGAGGACGAACCATCGGTGATAATAGCCTCGATGTAAATGAATGTAAATGCCATTTTGCATGTTGTTGTAGAGAACGAGAAATGCGTATCTATATTTATACATAAGGGAATCTCGACCGTTGGAATTAGCTGGACCTTGGATATTATCTATTCGGGTGATAATTAGATGGGAAGGTAAATTTTTTATAATTAGATTTTCCGTGGCCCAGAGTTGAGACCCTTTCCTCGTCAGTGCTTTAATAGGAAAAAAAAAAAATATTTCAGCTCGAACATCCGAAATATTCAATACTAAATGTTGCAAAAAGCAAAAGTTACTGAAACATTGTCTACTAATACAATAATTAGCCAAAAATCTTCACTCTTTTTATTAAAAGAAAAAATGTATGTGTACGATTTGAACGTAATCAATTATAATTTGTTTGGATTGGCAATATTTTATCGGATTTTTCTAAAACGACATTGGGTAGACATATGGTTATAAATATATTTTTGTATTGTTCTTTTTATTTTTCTGTCTATCGAGCTGTCAATCTTACACAGACTTATTCGTTAGGTATATAATAAGTTAACCGTCTTATTAAATTTTAACGTATCTACAGCTTTCCGATGCGTAATCGAGAACTCGATTTTAAAAGTTCATCAGTTGAAAGAAAAAAAAAATTCGCGGATAATTCGAAAATTAATAAATCGATTGTAACTTCAGAATATATAGTTTCTTTAACGTAGTGTCCATACTTATTGTTGTTAGTTTGTAACGTACATTGTATTTAGTTACCGTAGTAACTTTTTTTTTTCAATTTACAGCTTTTTCAATATCAACGTAGTAATATAACACTTGGGATGTCCAATTTTCATATATATATATATATATATATATATATATATATATATATATATATATATATATATACAGATGTTTAGTTGCAAAAATAAATCCGACTCGGATTACAGTCGACATTCGTCTCTACTATATTAAACGTCGTGCGTTGCGTTCGAATTTTCCGTCAAATTATTATTTAATTCAGTGCGCTAACAGACAATTAATGAAATAATCGACATACATTGGGAGCAATTTCAAAGAGGCCTTTTTTTTTTACAATTATCGTCGTGTGGACCGCCGACCCGATAATCGGGAGTCAAAGTGGCATGCCTCGGGGACGATAATGGGTTATAATATATATATATATATATATATATATATATATATATATATATATATATATATATCGAACTGATATATTTGAATTTGAAGAAAAAGAAATTAGCAACGTACACACGCACTTACATACACATACACACAATTTAAATGTTATGTCACTAATGATAATGTATGCGAATTCGTTGTTGTAAAAATCAAAGAGGATTACGAATGATTTATCCAGTTTATCATACATGTAAGCGGGGGAGATATGCAGCTTATAACACAATATATGTAAAAAAACGTACTGATATATAAATTTAAATTCGGTTGTGATTTAGGTCACGTATGATATATATATATATATATATATATATATATATATATATATATATATATATAATTTAGTAACGCCGCACAGACCATATCGAAGCTTTTCATTTTAAATTATGAAGCTTTCAACGTATATTAATAGATTAAAAACTTATGTATTAATGGCTGCTCGACCACGAGCCTATTATACATACACCAGTACTTGGAAGAGGTTTTTCACGGATTTCCGTCGATTTCCCATTCCGATTTAAAATCTTAACTGTCTATCTATATATGCATGTACACTATCGTACAGAAATAATCTTGAGATCCAGAAGAAAGGCAAATTCACTGATTGCCGGCTTTGTTTCCCCCGATTTTCCTGAACAATAGGCAGCGAGATCTACATCGATCGTATACATGTCGCCGACTGCGATCACTCCTCCCTTTCATATGCATATATATATATATATATATATATATATATATATATATATATATATATATACGGCAAGCACTTCCTCTTTTCCAAAATACCAGACGACCCCCGCAGCCCCCGCGCGATAATCGTATCGCTCGCGCGAGCGCTGTACGCATACAATCGATATTGTACGCAGAAGAAAAAGAAGAATAAGAAGGGAAGGGGCGGGGGTAGAAGAAAGAAAGGTAGAAAGAAAGAATGCACGAAGGATGGGAGGGCGGCGGCGATCGTAAGTCTCGCGCCCTTTTTCTCGCCCCGTGGGGATAAACGAAAAATTTCTTCGATGTGCGAGCATTGTACTTGCATATATAATTGGGTATACTGCGTACATAGATAGCCTTGAAAAAATTATCTCGCACCCGAAGCCTTGCCGAGACTGGGCGAGAAATACACTCGTCGGGATGGGACAGGCGCGCGGTGGTGAGAGACAGAGAGGGGGGTGGTAGGGGGGGTTGAGGTGAAGAGTGACTCTTATCCACACGGGCGTAGAAAACCGGGAATATATTAAGCAAGCGCGCGTACAAAGCCTTCCTCGAAAGAAGCCTGTGGCGCCAGGTCAGCAAGAGGAAAGAGAGAGAGGGGGGGGGAGTGAGAGAGACGTGAAAATCTCGGCACGAATGCGTGGAGACCGTGTCGACGAGAACCCGTCCGTATTATATACTCGGTGGCCCTTTCCCTGCAGGTATATTCTTTCTAACTGTCTTCTCACCTCCCTCTATATGGCCATAATAGCTATATATATTATACATACACTCGCATCTATATATATATATATATATATATATATATATATATATATATGTGTGTATGTGATTTCACAGATTTACGTCCATTACGAGGCGGGTTTGTTTTTCGCATTCAGCACTTGCCTTTCCTATTCTTTCACGCTCGACCTCCCGTCCCCCCCCTCTCTCTCTCTCTCTCTCTCTCTCATCTCCCACACACCTTTCACTGCCGGCAGTTTTCTCCTTTATAATATAATAAAGGCTAGGGTACAATGAAAAGCCCTCCCCGTGCAAAGTAGGGGTAGCGACTGTGGAAAGAGGGGGGCGGTCGTTCGTGAAAATGGCAAAGAGACGCGCCGCCCCGGCCGCGCAATCTACGACCTGACCCCTTGAGATACGATCGCTCTCTCCCTCTTTCTCTCTCTCTCTCTCTCTGTCCCTCTCACGCTGGTCCTCGTCTCCCTCCCGCCCTCATTGTTTATGATCCTCAATTGCCATTCGTAGGAAAACTGGGCATTGGTCCGGCTTAGATCCGCATGGTTTTCATTCTATTTTTTCTTCTTTCGTTCCATTCATACTATTTATCTCTCTCTCTCTCTCTCTCTCTCTCTCTCTCTCTCTCTCTCTCTCTCCCTTCTTTTTTTCAATTCGTTAAAGCTCGACGTTCCTAATGATTTGCTGTGGAAATGCATATATTTAAAAAATAATTCAATCACGCCGCCCTCCCTCTCTCTCTCTCTCTCTCTCTCTCTCTCTCTCTCTCTCTCGCTCGTTTTTCCTCACAAAAGGGTATCTTTTTAAGATTTTTGTGCGCTCAATTTGTGGGAGGTCTCGTATTACATTTTATTCTACACTATATACGTACATATACATACATACAGACACACACATATATATATACATATATACATATATACATATATGCATATATTTATATAATAATCCATTCATTCATGCTTTCCGCCGGGTATCAATGAAGATGTAGAATTAACGTACATATCCGAGGTGACCCTGAGAACAGTTGTTAAATGAATATTTTTTCATACATATGTCGGTATACAGTGCATATATTATGGTGGAACAGGTGCGCGCGCTTACCACCGATAATGCCAATATCATATATATATATATATATATATATATATATATATATATATATATATCAAAACGTTTAAAGAACCAACTTGTTTACATTTGAAGTTATACTCCATATTATAATGTACGAATTCATTCAATCGGATATATAACGGAACTCGGCTCCTCGAAATTAAAAGCCATAACATAGAATGTAAATTCGAGCGTAATTTGAATTTTTAATAAAGAACACACACACACACATATATATACAATATGGCGCGGTATTTAAGCGAGACTTCGCTTTGAAGTTTTTGGGCAAAAATTCCATCCCGGTCGTTCTTGTCCCGCGCGCGAGTCCCACATAAATTATAACGTATTTAGAACTTGCCGCAAACTCCCTGTGAGTCCCATAATGGGACCACCTTTTTTTTTCTTCTTTTTCTTTCTCTCGTGAGCGGTCATTGTCCCGAAATCCGCGGGTGGCATAACACCGGGATAATGCCGTGTTTTCCGTAATGGGCTAAAATGAAAATATAGGGATTCGAATTTGGGATTTCGACTTTGTCCCTGTCTTTCTGCCCCTCTGTCTTTCTGTATGTATATATATATTAGGAGTTTGAAGTCGAATCTAGGATGTTATTGGGATTAGTCGGGATGCTGGGAATCGGGCATTTACAGTTTTTTCGTGTATGGCGAACAATAATAACAGAGTGATTCTCCTTTGACAGAACGGTAGAAGCGGATTTGTTGTTTTTTTTTTTTTTAAGTAGTGTAAACTTACATTGCATCAAATGCCAATTGACCACGATGTATCAACATTAAATACTTTTCTAATGATTGCAAAATCGTCAAGCTCCATTTATATCGTACACTTTTGCATAATGTAAAATAAATAATAATAATAATAATAATAAAAGCATCGTTTAAATTTCGTCGAAGAAAAGGGCTTATCGCGTGATAATATCGTGTGATGAAATTTTCTAAAGGCCTCTTAAATATGGGTCAATACTGTATATCTTACTTCAATGAAATACTGTCAATACTGTATACTTATTTCAATGAAATACCGTCAACTTGACTTAACTAATAAACTTAATAAGAAGAAAAAATTAATGAGATTATGGAATTTGATCTTCAGTAATTAAAAACTAAAAAAAAACAGGTTTATCAGCGATCAAATTTTAATGACGAGTGAATGAATAATCATTATAGATAAGATAATGAAAAAAATTGTTTGTCTTAATATATATAAATGAAAATATCAAGGCCCATTGTACCTTGGAATAATTGTATAATAATCTTCAAATCGATCTGATGCGTTAATAACAAAACGCAATTACTCCCATTGGTTTGCAAAGTTTGACAAAGAAATGGTTCAATTACAGAATTATTCTGACTGCATTGAACGATGCCGTGTGAAGTCGACGTAAAATTACAATTATAACCAAAAAGAACAAGCAAAAGTACAAAACAATTCTATGAAATAGAACGAGGCGAATAGAAAATGATGGATTATATTTGTCTATGCTTTGTAGTTTTAAAGAGCTATCGTGCTCGGTCAATGTCAATCTGATATATTAGATTTTCAAACAACAACAAAAAAATCAATCCACGAAAAAGCCAAAACTGGCATATTTTCAGCCGAGCTGTAAGTTAAAACTTATATAAATAATGACATTGTCGAATTTTGTCTAAAACACCCCCCCCCTCCCACTGGAAGGAATCGTTTGATTCGCTGAATTCTACGATTACAACTGTGAACAAATCTTTTTTAATCAAAATTACTTATAAATATATAAATTTATATATTAAATTTCTTAAGTATGTAACAAAAATTGTTATTTATATGTGTGTATGTGTTTGTGAAAAATATAAAACAATTGGAAAAATTAAAATCAGATTCATAATATTTATTAAGATAATGTTGATTGACTAACCATAATATTGACCTTAAGATTCCAATTTTTTTGCGAATAATACTGTTTACTTTAAAACGTTCCTTTTTCAACCGTGAATTTCAAAACTGATACAAATGTGAGAAAAAAAAATTCCGAAAACGTCTAGAAAAAACAAAAGTCAATAATTCAAATCACAAGAAAATTAACCATTATAAAGTTAGCCCACTTACGCAACGAATGCATCCCCGTACACGGAATACTTGGCAGCGAACAAAGGTCGTCGATCGAGCGCGCGTAACGAACGCATTACGCTCGGGTTACGCCGCGACCCGTCGGCTCGAAATTATTTTCACCCGACAAACGCCCGAGAACGAAGCACGAAAAACGAGCCTATCCAGCAACTGCCTAACTCGCTCGCTCTCCTCCGGTGCCTCCCAAAAACAAGAAAAAAAAAAAAAAAAGAAGAAAAAAAAATCACCCCCACCCTCCGCGTCGTCGCGGCGACCAAAAAAATCCGAATGCGCGCCTGCACGGTACGCGTATACGCGCCGGTACATGCGCGCGATATAATGCGAAAGCGCGTCTCCGTATCTCTGTGGCGAGGACCCCTCGACCCCCTCCCCTCCTCGCCCCTCGCCCGCCACGAGGAGCACATCGGCGGCGCCTCCTCGAGCCGTCCCCTCCCCCTCTGCTCGCCGAGTTCTTCCCCGTCGTTGTGCCTGTATGCGAAAGCGCGCGAAATACCCGAGAGACGCAGAGAGAGAGAGAGAGAGAGAGAGAAGAGAGAGAGAGAGAGAGAGATAGGCATGGAGCGAGGCGGAGGGAGAGAGGGTGAGCGCGGTGGGCGCTTTAAAGCCGCCGCGCCAGCGCTTCCGAGAAGAGCGCCGTTTAACGCGTCTCCCGACTTTTACAATCCTCCTCTCGCTCGCCCACTCCTCTTGTCCCCCCACATCTCTCTCTCTCTCTCTCTCCCTCTCTCCCACCTCCTCGCCCTTTCCTCCCCCCTCTCTCCCTCTATCCCTCTGCCTCTCACGCGACGCACACATGCATACACATACACGCGCGCGCCCGAACACACACGAAACACACGCGCACATACGCAAATATCCACTATACGCGCGCGCGCGTACGTATAAGTTATATACATGTGTGGCCCGTCGGGCGGTTACGTTCGCGTGTTACGTTCCCGTTTGCGTGCCTGGGCGCGCTCGCGCGTTCGCGGTCCAGCTAGCGCGATATATATATATATATATATATATATATATAATCGCGGGGTTGCCCCGCGCGTCGCGCAACCTCTATAATAATAAGGGGGGCATGGGTCGCTCGACGGGTTGGGGGTCGGCCCCGGGCTCGCACTTGTCGCCGTAGAGCGGGGCCCCGAGGGGCCGTGAATTTTTTCACGCTCGCCACCCGAGGCGAAGGGGTTGAGCGGCGGAACGTGGGGAAGGGGGGGACGGCCATTTTTAATTAACTAGCCGTGTTGGCGGGGGAGGGGGGGGGAGGATGCGCTGCGTGGGAGGGGAACGAGGCCGTTCGCCGAGGCCTCGAAAACTACTCCGGATTAGATTTATGAATGGGGCGTGATGGAGTCTCGGGCAGGATTTAGCGGGGCGAAAGAGGAGAAGGGGAGCTCTCCAACGGGCAGAATTGCGCGGCGCACTTCTTGGGAGGGAAGGGGGGAGGGAGGGCTCTTTAATACTTCTCCGGTTAATTTGCGCTCATCTCGCCGTGCTTAGAAAATAAGATCGCTCCTATATAATGATAATAAATTTTTTCTGTACTGAAGGGTTGCCGGGGGGGGGGTGATGGGCAGACGTACTAAATGAATTTTTATTACACTACTATGGAGTCGGTATGCGGCCAATGAGGGGTATGTAAACCGAGGTTTAAATTATAAAGTAAAAAATTCTACTTTACGCACTGCCTTTTTTTGCGCAATTTCTACACCTCAAATATTCTCGATTTGGTGCAGGCAGTAGTTCAATTGCGAATGAAAAAAAGACACGGAAAGTGTCGATGGTAGGTCAACGAATATTTTACGGTTTATGCCAAATGTCAAGCTAAGTCAGAATTGATGAATTGTCAACTGAATCATCAATTCGTGTACAATCACAAACGATTACACGTGAGCGAATTATTTACCGAGTCGGCACGGATAATTTCGCTGTTTTGGGCAACGGCGTGATTTTTGCTCGAGGTCGGAGAATCGGTAATGGGGTTCGCGTGGGCAAAGAAAAAATTAAACGAAGCATGCAACTGTTGCAAGATACTCCCTCCGGATTATCGTAGTGCGTATACAAGGAACAAATTTGTCGTGGAGAAATTATCGTGAAATCGCCTCGACTTTCACGACGATTCGCGATACGACGTCTCGATTCTCGGATAAATGTTTATCGATCGGCGTAGTGTTAAAAATTAACGGACTTTTCAGGATTAAATTTCACAAGAAATCGAACGAACAGCGTTAAAAATACATCGAAAATGCATAGAAAATCGAAAAGCATCGCGATATAATGATGCGATCGTGGCGAATTGAAGGAATTTTTAACGTAAGTAATTTTCTCAGCGTATAGGTCGGATACCCGCGAATGTAAACAAATCAATAGATTGAATTTTTTTAGATTTAAAAATTAAACTAGATTGCAATAGATAATTCGGATGCAGAAAAATTTCCAGAATTATTCTACATTGAGTGATTCAAAAACAGGATAGTATTGGAAAATAATATAAGGTTGGGGTAAATTTTTCCGAGAGGCAATTCTGCTGGGAATAAAAAACTTGAGAAAAAAACGATTTTTCTTAAAATTCTTTTAATATTCGTTATTATCCATCTCGTACGACTTTCAAACTGCACGTAAATCTGTTCGTGCTGAATTGGGTATGCGGAATTCGTGAAAAAAGAACGATGGATGTTTTAAGCTGTAATAGTGTAATGGAAAATTACATAAAATTAATGACTTGTATGTGTTTTTGTGCACGATATTCGACAAGTAAGATAGATTACATACCGAAGTATAAAAATAGTTACAAACAGTGCTCGCGTCATATCGGATTGGAAAGTAACGAATAATAAAAGAGGAACCAATAAAAAAATTGGAAATTTTTTTTCAGCATCTTTCGGCAAAAGATTGTCTTTGACACGAAAAATGCGCGATTCTACAGATTGTCCAGATAATGTAGAAGTTAGCGAAGGCAAAAATTTCACTTTGTAAATCTCCGCGGAGTTCGCAGAAGGACGTTTACACACACACACACACACACACACACACACACACACACACACACACACACACACACACACACACACACACACAGAGCAATAATAATCGATCACTCCGAATAACTAATTGATGCACACGATGCCTAAAACTCCGGCGCTCACGACGAGTAAGCAGCAGCAGCAACAGCAAATCTGTGCAGTTCACGCCGCGCTCATAATTACGGTAAATAACGAGCTTTTATATATATATATATATATATATATATATATATATGTATAGATATATCCATCAACCTTCGCCTCGTCACTCACTGATGTTCGCGCGGCATTAGTATCCGCGCCCGCCCTTTCGCGAAACCCTCACCCCCGCCCCCTCCCCCAACGCCGGATCGCCGCACTTCCCTCGCTCGTTCGCCCAAGGCGGCCGCGGCGGCCTCTCGATTTTCCGCGCGGCTTTCCTCGCTCGTTGCCTCCGCCCCACCCCCCACCCCCCAGCCCGTCGCCACGATGACGGGCGCCGCCCTCGAGCGCGCGATTTATCACTCGTGCCCCCATCCCCATCGAGGGGGGGGGAGACGATGACGGGGCCCGCATCGCCGTGGGTAGCCGGCCGAGCGAGCTGACGACCGTCGGAACGGGCCCCGATGCGCTATTGTTACTAATGACGGCGTTAATTTGTCGGATTTCTCAAATCTGTTGCTCCCCGCTGGCTTTTAGCGCGCGCGTGCCTGTCTGCGCGTTTATGCGCACCCGCGTACGAGCTCGATCGTTACGCACCTTTCGAGCGCCTCTCTTTCGCAAACGCAACCGCGATACTGTATAGAGAGTTCACTGGGGGGGGGGGGGACTGTGAGCGAATAACTCTAGAACGCTGCGCTTAGCATTCGTCGAATCGCATGTGTACTGTACGTGTGTGTGTGTGCGTGTGCATGACGAAAGCTGCAGCGAATATATTACTCTCCGCCGAGACTTAGATTGACAGATATTTATACGCGCGGTGTACGGTTAATAAATGGAATTAAGTAAGATATTCGAAACAGAACTATATTGAGCGGTCAGTTATAGAATACAGTGACATATGAATGTAGTACTTAAACAAATAATTGAATGGCTACGCTGTATCTAATTGATGAAAATTAATAAATATTTTTATCGGCCTTACAGTCTCGATACTATAAAATATTAAACTAAACTAATGACAGACTGTCCTTCTTTATTATCACCCCCGAAGTATCTGAAACAGAACTTACTGCTAAAATTCATCAGATTAAAAATTAAAAATAATAAAAATAATAAGAAATTTAATAAAAATATCCTTTGTTCTATGTTATCGATGGATCGAACCTGACTGCCTCCGCCACCTTAAATTAAAAATTCTCCTTCGGCGTCCGACACGTTTCGAACCCCTACGGTTCGTCCTCGGCAACTTAGGCCGATCTTAAGTCTCTACTCGATGAAATCCGTTTACGTAAACTACGAGACGATGCGCATTTCCATGCTCGAGGTAAAATTTTCGGACCGAGGCACGAAAAACATATTAAATCGTTTTCGCCAAGTCGCCGCGGGTCGAACGAGCGCGTCCGTTCCATTACTCATTCGACCGTCTGGCTAATTACGACAAATATGTCGCTATTATTATCTGACGAAAGGCGCGCGATTATACGCACGACATTGAAAACGTGCGCATTTCTATGAAACATCCGACTCCCGCGGTGGGATTCGAGCGGCTCCGCGTTATAACTTTCTCACTTGTTAAACCAGTGTCGCGCGTATAAATCAGATCGCCCGTTCGTCTTGCCGAGGTGCCGCCTCGCGGGTGGTCCACAATGCGCAACCGATCAAATAGTCATTTTCTCGTTTTCATTGAAATTATTGCCAATTTATCTTTCTTCGAGCGTAGCAAGATTTTCTTTGCGCATATTCGTCGTAACGAAAAAATCCAGGTATAATTACAGTACGATTTATGTTTGCATAAGAAGGTATTGGGGGGAGGGGGGGTGTTTATTATAGGCCGTTGAACGGATTCGTGGCCGTTGAAAGTGATGGACGAAATCAATGTATCGCTTTTACATCGTTACAAACTGATTACGATTTCATGCAACAATGTTAAGGGTTATTTTATCCTCTCATACTCATGAATTATCTCTGATCAATGGCTGTTTTTTTTTTAATATTTATTCTTTAAGGTTAAACCAGTACTAACAATAATAATAATTAAACATCCGTAGCAGATTAAATAATGCTTAGTCCGCCGATTTCCGAGCTTCGTTTATTATGATTCGGGAGGAGAAGTCTAATGGATAAGGTCTCGAAGGTACCTTTAAAGTTTCAATGACGACTGTTCTCCATATAAAAATTTATGCGTTTCAATGGTGAAAAGTGATTATCGATTATATATCTGACAGGAACTGATACATTGAGAAAAATATCCGTGAGCAGGGCTTGGAAGATGCACGAGGACGTAAACTGGTTAGTCAAATTTAGCCAGGGATATTCGGCAAAGTTTTCGCATCGCTCAATTCAAAATGGAGGGATACGCTTTTATCGCAACAAAGTCAAGGTCGATTGAAGGACGAATCGTAATAATGAAAATAAATAAATCTCGAAAAATGCACACACACACACACACACACACACACACTCACACAGAAGAGTAAAAATACGTATATACGAGTTTTTGGAAATATCGAATTACAATACGGTGTTTCTTCAGTAACTCTTTGAACGGCCCAGTGTCAACCAAAGACTATTTTAAATCAAACTCGGAACTGAAAAAAAAATTTTACCCAAATTTGCAACTATACATATATAAAAAAGCGTAGACTCGGTATTTTCACCACTGCATTCTCGGCCCCGATAGTCTTATAGGTATCACCAATTATCGCGACTAATAAATAAAAAAATCGTATCGCGCGTACGACAGATTACGATGATGAGGCATCGGGCGAAGTCGTTCTCGGCTCTAAATTCAACGTTTACCTTCGATATACTTGTCAAATAACCCACTCCCCCCCTCCCTCCCGCCCACCGAATTCGGAGTTTTTCAAACGCTCGCGTATCTTTTGCAGGTATTGTCCGTCGCGTTCTTTTTCGATTTGACCTCGACTTCGATGCCGCGACACGAGTCGATGGCTCACGGATTCTGTTTTAGACAGCTCAAGATACCTCGGTCAAGTATACTTGTGGACATCGACGAAGTCGATGGAATCGCGTGCTACGCGATACTTAAGTGGGGACTGAATGCGCGTTTCGTTTGTTAATACAATGACTAAGGGTATTGACGATTAAAATAAATCATCTCCGTATGCCGTCGGTGGCGCGAGTTTCTACCCAAGTACCCAAGAAGAAGGGCGCTAAGAAAGAGGCCGGCAGAGTATTTTCGTCGCACGGGCAAAAGACATCGGCTGTGCAATACAAGTATTTATATCGCCTTCCCGACACTTCCCGATGATGGGACTTTAATCTCGCGATTTTCCGCAGCGTAGTTATCCCCCCTCCCCCCGGCCCATCGTACCCTCATGAGTTCGTCTTTCACTGGTTGCACCCGATTAAGAGTGGTGTATGTATATGCGAATGAGGGATACCTCGCAGATGACCCCTGCATACCCTCCACCCCCACCGTCATCGTGAATTCCCGGGAGCCTAGTTTTCTACTTATACGTATGTACAAAGGGCCCTTGTAACGCGCGGGGATTTTTCGTGATTTTTCACGAAATCACGCGGCGCGCTTGCAGGGCCGAAGTTTTTCTCACGAGCAGGATAAGCATCCGGGGGAGGGGTCTGGTGGGGTCCGAAAAACGCAAATAACATTCCACGCCCCTCTTATATATATATATATATATATATATATATATATATATATATATATATTTATATTCTTTTGGGCTTCTTAGCCTGCTGCGACCGCGGGGCGTCTTCCTTGACTCTTTCGATCCCTCTCTCTCTCTCTCTCTCTCTTTCTCTCTCTCGGGGGGCCTCACTGGCTCGCACGACCCCCGTTTGCGAATTCACCAAGAGTGAGTGAGAGAGGCAGATAGGGAGGAGAGAGAGAGAGAGAGAGAGAGAGAGAGAGTAAGAGAAAGGAACGCTTTGCGGCTCCCATCGCAGCAGCCAAAGAACAAGCATCTGAGAGAGCGGGAGTCTGTGCAGCAGGCGCGCGAGACGAGAACTGCGCGAATGTATGTTTGTGCATGTATGTAATATACACGCGAGAAGAAGTAAAGCATAGGGGGCAGCAGAGGTAAGGAGAAGGATGTAGATACAGAAAGAGAGAGAGAAAGAATGAGGGAGAGACAGAAAAAGAGAGGAGAGAAGCCAGCATCGGTGGGGTGGGGTAGTTCATTCATGAACCGAGCCGTCCCAGGCGTCAATGGATGCGCCTTGAGACAGTGCCAGAGTGAGAGCGAGCGCGTTGGAGAGAGAAAGAGGCCGATAAAGAGGAGGGAGAGAGGGAGAATCACCGCCGTCTACCGCCAGCTTCTCCCTCCCGTTCGCTCGACGCCGTCGCCACCCCCGCTCTCTTTCTCTCTCTCTCTCTCTCTCCCTCCCTCCCTCCCGCCAACCGAGCGCTCGTATTATAAGCTCCATTTCGCTCGCACGCACCGTCTGCGGATCGCCGCGACACGGGCCATCGTACCTCTCTCTCTCTCTCTCTCTCTCTCTCTCTCTCTCTCTCTCTCTCTCCCTCTCCCTCCCTATCTCTATCTCCAGAGACGCAAGAATGAACCGAGAAGACCGCGATATATATATATGGGTAAACGACGAAGGAAAGGGAGAAAGAGAAGTATAGAAGGAGGGAGGAGGCTCGGGAATTCCGACACGCGGCTGCGATGGTATACCTGTGCCTCGTCCCTCTCTCTCTCTCTCTCTCTCTCTCTCTCTTCCTCGGGATGCCCTCCGCCCAGACTCATATATACCAGCCTTATCCTTCTCCCACGTCGTCTCTACCGCTCCGTCTGGTAGTTGCGCGCTCGTTGGCTACGGCCTTCTCTTGATCATCGTCTTCCCCGTGCCTTTCCTTCTTCTACTGCCGCCGCGGTGCCTCTACTGGCTCTACTGCTGCTGCTGCTGCTGCTGCTGCTGCTGCTGCCGCTACCGCTGCCGCCGCTCTTCGTATATAAAACGCGCGATTTCCATCCTTTATACCAGTACATTACTATTACTATATATATTTATACCACTGTCGGCTGCTGTTGCCACCGCTGCTCGACGGTGGTGCGGCTGTCGCTATAGATAATCGCCCATATGTGTATGTGTGAATAGATATATATATATATATATATATATATATATATATATATATATATATAATGTGCAGTCGCGAGCCAAGAGCAACCGCGTCGGCCTGCTTATCTATATATTATACATGCGTGCGAGCGGGGATCCTTGACGGGATCTTTGTTCGCACCTATATAACTACGCGTCCCGCGGTTGGTTCTGATGATTATTTTTTTTCCTTCTGTTTTTTAATTTTCTGAGCTTAATTTATTTTTCGTTCCTCTTTTTGGTTTCGTTCGTTATTTCCGAATCCTGCGCCCCGGTGACCCTGACTCTCGCTCTTTGTTTAGGCGCGCCCGCACACGAGCGCACGCGCGCACACACACACACACACGTTATATAAGCAAATCCAGGGAATTTTCAACATTTTTGACGCGTAGAAAAGTTAATTTTTATAAGGCATACGTCTGACTGAAAGTTTTTTTCGAATTAAAATAATAAGAACACATTGGGGCTGTTTTTTTCCTTTTCAATAAAGTAACTTGATTTTCGAATAAACTCAGCACGAATTAGCTGTAAAACTCAACTGTTTTACTGAAATAACAAATAAAAGTACTTTCAATAGTAATTACATGCGTTGTGTTATTTCATTAAAAATGAAAATTGCATTTAGTAAAAGCAAGATTGTACTTTTTTTTCAATTCGATGAGAAAATTTTTTTTCTTATCACAAATCTTTGATTATTTTTTTTGCAAAACTCACTACCGCGTCATAATGATCTTGGAAGCAGTTGAGTAATTCGTTCTGAAGTATTAAAATGTCGATCAATGCGAATCTTATTTTAGATGTTCTAAAAACTATGAATAATTTTCTTTTTTTCTTTTTTATTTTAAAAAATTTAGTATCAAGTTATATTTTAATAACACATGGACTTTCATAAGTTACAGGCCTTGGAACTTTCTGAATTTCTGATTTTACAGAGGTTGAATATAACAGGAACGTTTTTTTTCGATTTTTGTTCAAAGCAATTACTTATTTCACTTTAACAAAAAGCGAATATTTGCTAGTTTTATTTTGAAATTGATATAAAATAATTATTAAAAACTTTGATCCTGTAAGTTAGAACGAATAAAGTAACAGTCTCCGAAAAGTTAAACGTTCCCAGTATTTCCTTACTTTATAAAAGCCGGCTAAGGTTTCTCATTACTGTAATTACCTAATTATCCTGCTACCGAGCACTTGGTTGCTCATACATTGTTAAAAAGTAACATCTAATTTTCAAGCAGGTAATACGGAATTTATTTCCAGCGTACATGCATTCAATGTCCATATTGACATATGCATTAAATTTAATTATTCGCATTGAATTAAGTGCACTAGCTCTGACATTGGGTATTAAATCTGATAAATAATAGAATGGTTCACAGTGATTCATTTATATATATATATATATATATATATATATATATATATATATATATATATAATCAACTTTAATGTAAAATTATTGCATGAAACTGCAATAATCTGCATTTCATCTAGTGTATTATTAAATTTCATTTTCAAGGATGCCATAGTAGACGAGAGACCCGGCTTACAATCCCAGCCATGCAAGACCCCACGAATAAACGACTTCATTTTCGCGTTACAAAATATAAATATATAAAATGACAACTTTAATTTAAAAAAAGAAAAAGAAAAAAAGAAAAAATAAACTGATAAGAATTATCTCACTCAGATCTCACTTTAAACACATAATCGCAATATTCTTCAATGATAATATAGACCGCGCGATTGTAACGTTCCGTTTCCGCATCCGTCCTTATATAATCCAATAATGTAATTATAAAATTTAAAAAGCTGTATATATCGCCAGTGTGCAATTTGTTATTATTATGCTGGTATTATATGCCTGCAAGTCGAAACGCAACGAATATGGATCATACTCGGTCCAGATTGGGAGAGGTAACTATATATGATTATCTCCAATACGTGAGCCTTGTAATATGTTAGGGTTCAACGATATATATATATATATATATATATATATATATATATGCCCCATTTCAAGCCTGTACCACCTTTTTCTCGACTTTGTTACACTCATATCAAAATATAGCTCCCCTCAAATAAATGCCGCCGATATAATTCAAAGTCAGACGAATTTTCTGAAATTGATTGAAAAGTATCTTAATTTCGTTCAAGTAGAAAAGTGTAATTATAATTTTCACGCGCAAGTCTGGTTTAAATATCTTGGGATGGGATAGTCGCTTCCGACGAGTTTTCCTTCGTTATTTTTGTTTTTTTTTTTTATTCTTTTTTTATATTAACTCAATTATATTCAGAAAGCACTGTTCTCTAATGAAAAACAAAATTAAATTTTCTAACGGACTAATTTAGAATAGGTTGTTTTTTTTTTATATAGAAATGAAACCAAACTTTCGCGTATCTATACCGTAATATACTTTACGCTATTTTAATCTACACCTCGACAATTTATTTTATATCATATCTTGTGTAATCTTAAATTTACTCTAGGCCTAATAAGTTAGGCGACGACTGAGATTAACTTTCATGTTAACGCTAACTGTAACTGCGCGTAAATATACATATATAGAGATATATAATATGCTATATATGCACACCAATGCTTGCGCAAAGTATTTTACGCTCCGCGCCAAACAGATTGGATAACGCAAAATATTTCACATGCAAGCCGATGTATGTATATGTGTGTACGTACGTGAGTGCGCGCGGGCGTGCGTATATCTACGCATGCACATATTGCGGATACACTGGAAAAAGAAATGAAAGAGGAACACGAAGTATACTGCGTCTATATTTTTGCCAAGATAAAGGATATATATATATATATATATATATATATATATATTCCCTTTTCTTTATTTGTTTATGCGAGCCTTCATTCCACATATACATATAAGTTCTCGTTTGAATATTGTAATTCTTGTTTAACAATTATATGATTTGAACCAGTCATAAGGTACACACACACACATACATATATATATATATATATATATATATATATATATATATATATATATAAGTCGAATGTTTTCATTGAATCCGAGAATCGATCTGAATTTTGCCCACATAACGTTATTAAATAATAATATCTCTTATATATCTTATATATAGCGGAAGTTGAGAAAGAAAAAAACAATTATAAAATTAGAAGAAAAAAAAAATCGCGCGCGTGTGTGTGTGTGTGTGTGTGTTTGTGTGTGTGTGTGTGTGTGTGTGTGTCCGGAATTTAAATTGAACGTAATTAAATTGGCGCCTGCCACTTTCAATTCGAGATATCATCATCATGTGCACATTTTTTAGAGACAATGAAATTTTAGTATGTTCATTAGTTAGAAAAAATTTTTTTCATTGTTATCTTTCTATATAATATGCATATGTGTGTATATATATATATATATATATATATATATATATATATATATATATATATATTTATCCATAGCTTGAAGTAATAGAAGAAATATATCGGCTTGATAAACAACTAAATTTCCATAGTGTGTAATTAATATTTTGTAATAAATCCCCTGTCTCCCGTAAAATTAAATGCCATTATCTGTAATTAACATTAAACTGTAACATATATTATGCGACGCGGATGCAAAATGCGTATTTACAACTGGTTGTTTGTACTCTCTCCCACCACAATTATCGGAGAAGAACGCAATTGGTTATAGTTTCGCGTTGCAGATCAGCTTCAGTTCACACCGTTGAGCGTGTAAAACGCGATCCTACACCTACATTTTAGGTAGTAAACATAATACTACCTCCTATACACGTAATGCTCAAGTATAATTTGATTTTGTGCATTGCAGGCGTATTCTACGACTGCTTCGACATATCGTAAAGCCCAATTCGGCTCGCTCTTTGTGATTATATTAAAGTATAGAAGGTACAGAATTGAAGTTTTAAAAAAGTAAAAAATTTTACGTATATATATATATATATATATATAAGAAAATAAAATGGAATTTTACACAAGTCTAAATATTTAATAAAACACAAAGTACTCGCGTAGTTTCATTCAATGCGCATCACGACGCATCAGGATGAAAATGACCCTGAGAACTTTGATATGCGTGTACATACATACACAATATATATATATATATATATATATATATATATATATATATATATATATGTATTTAAATACAACGCATAATGTCATAATCGCAATGCCGAACGAAACACTTTCCCTTCTCACTTGTCTGCAGAATGCAGATTATATTGTTCTTATCTGTCTAATTCTCGTTATGCTTTAACCATTACTTTGCGGATAATCGCTCGTCGGTTGCTGCGTGTTGCATTTAAAAAAAAAAAATAAAAATAAAAAAAATAAAAATAATGAAAGAAAGAAACATAAGAAAAAAATTCCTCCAGCTCGGCTTGCATCCGACCCTACACGCATAATTCCAAGACTCGGAGTCAAATAAGCTCTTCTGTAGAATTAATGTAATAGGTATACACACACACACACACACACACACACATATGCATTATAACGTATATTACAATGTTACTTCTTTTGAAGTGTTCATTCATAGAGGCGCGGTGGCAGGCTGCTGAATGGTCGTCGAGGATTTTATTTTATGAATTATAAAAAGTTATTTTGCCCTTTTTGCGCTACGTTTCATGCGCATTTTTTTCTCTCTTCTTTAATTCTGCCATGGTGGAAAGTATTATGACTCGCTAAAATACTGAAATACGTCAATTTTGAGAGGAACTATGGAATGGTATAAACATATATATATTTATAGATTATAGACGAATGAAACCTATCCAAGGTCAAGAGCTATGATAATTGGAGTCTGGTTCACTTATAAAAGCTGTCGAAAAGGGTAGTGTTTTCTTAATTTACAAAAACTAGTGTCTTTTATTAATAGATTTATTCTTTAATGTTCTTTATTGAATTAATTATTTATTTAAATTTAATTCGAAATTCAAACGCAATATACATTAAAACTTAGTTTTAAACTCTGAAAAGAATCTTTTTTATCGATTGTACTTTTAGCAAAACCGTCAATTAGGTTGACTATTGTAAGATCTGCTCGAAACATACACAATCTTATTAAAGTCTTATATATGGCTTTGCGTGTTATCGGTAGTACCGCTGATGGATGCTTCTTTTTTCCTTTAGAAGAGATTTGAGCCCATAGATATAATAACCCAGATATGCGTAGGCGACGAAATACGTTACGGCAAACTTTCAATCGGGCGGGGTATATGCAAATCCATAAAGACCGTTTCAGCAGTGCCATAAGGAACGCGACATTCCACGTTTTTTGCGTTATTTTCCAAAAGATTCGTATCCGAAAAACCGAGGTTAGATTATGCCTTCGTCTATTCAAAAATATTTGTGGCGAACCTTTACGTGATCTTTGCTTTAGTTTCTACTATATATGCCATGGTTTTAACGACCTGCAATAATTAGACTATAATGAGTGACTTCAAATGGGATCGGCACAACTGTTAACCTCGCTCTAAAATAGTCCATAAATTCGACCCAATTGCGCGAGAAACAGGAGAGGATTTATATGGTTTGCCAGGCGTTCTTGCGCAGAACGGACAGCGACGTACGCGGATTCGATGGCTCAGATCTTGTGGAGCGTCAAAGCTGGATTCGCTTTATAATATATAAATTGGTTTTTGGATACCGAGGGCTTAGAGCAGAAATGGACTTTTGCCTCGATTGGGAATTTCCAAAGTCTCATGTCCAGTTCAATTATTAAAACTCTAGGCCCTTTTTGGCGCGGGATGTATGAATAAATGAATCAGGTATCGTCTGTCCCTTTTGCGGAACGTATCCGGCAGACGTTCCAGCAGAGCTTTCGAGGCGAAAGGATCTAATGCGCGGCGTATCGCCGTCACACCCGTTAACGATGTACGGCCTGGCATTTCTGGCAAATCTTCTAATTGTCTTCGAAATGGACTAACCTTGTACTAATAAATATCTAATAATAAAAAACAGGTCTACCTGGTTTTTATATTTTAAACCACCAAATCCTTCCTTGAAAAATTTATCTTTAATTTTGCGCGTCTTTAAATTATCAAAATTCTGAATAATACCGAGTGTTTTCTTATTTACCGAAATACCAAATATTCAGGACAATGTGTACATATGAGTAAAAAAATCGTGTATACTCTCACAGCTTAGTTTGGGTCTTTAACTTTGTTATCTACAAGTTTCTCCATGGTCTTCTATATCTGATTTTTCCATACGCTCAGTCCAGCCACATCTGGTTTTACCAGGTTTTATACTAGAGCTATTCTAGAGCTACATACCAGATATATTGGCATACACGTTATATACGTAAATACTATGTACAAGTAGAAATAATGCATCTAAAAGTGAATTTCCAATTTCATCAGTTCTATTCATGCACATCCTACGAATTATAAACCTTATATATTAAATATTACAAGAGTTACGGTAATATATATGTATAATATATTACGGTCATATACCTTGTGCTTTTGTATATATATTCTATAACAACTCGTCATAATTTTTTAAATTAAATTTTTATTTCGGATAAGAAGAGAAAAAAAACACGAATAAAGCTACACGTGTAATCTAAAATTGAATTTAAAAACTGTGATTAACGTTAATCGGCTCCGGGGAGAAAGTATATGTTTGAGAACAAATCGACTTTATGTAACCTTATAAGATACATATATTTAAACTTTTTTTCGTACTTAAATTTTTTACTAATATACGCTCCGACGACGAGTCCACGATCACATTTTAATTGGACGAAAATATATATATATATATATATATATATATATATATATATATATATATATATATATGGGAATTCATGGGTGGCATATATTTCGAGGATTATTGAGGTAATCAAGAGATTGGGTAATATAGGAATCTGCATCTGAAATTTTATTGTTTTATAATTTGATCCTAATAAAATATTATTGTAAATTGTTGCATATCGTTATCTTTCATACATCGTTGACTCATATAATGACGAGAGCCGCCGAAAGATAGAGGAAGTGGGAAATGAAGATCGGAAAATTGAAATCGTCAAACTAGGTCAAGTTATAGAGATTAACGTGGAAAGACTGGTGAATGGTAGAACAGTAAAGCAAAGTATAATTGTTCAAAAAGACACAATAACAAAATGTTCTCGAGCAAATAATAGCATATAATCAGTAGTATAATAGATCTGCGATGTACAAAATGGTAATATAACAATTGTTCAACTTATAATAGAATAATTAGCATCACTGCGAACGATCATATGATATCCAATCGAGCAGAATA
>JACCIC010000163.1:795000-797500 GCA_018907035.1 Sycobia sp. Sy_11 | reverse complement strand
CTCGTTACTCGACCTGTATACACGTCGCAGGCGTAATGCTCGCCGCGGATGGTTTAGCGCCTGGATAACGCCGCAGCACTCTATGCTTCCGCGTGGGCGAATGCCCCGCCCCCCTCCCCCCCAATCAAATATGTTATGGCTGAGATAGAACATGCGATCGAAGATATGGCGCTGCCGGGGATTACTAGATGATTCAACCGCGGCGAGACGTGCGCGCGTGGGAATTCTTGAGCCTCGAATTCACGAAGAACACTAATGTGCGATATGTGAACGGGCGTAAACTGCTGCTCGAATGATTTTGCGATATTGAAGTAAGGAGAGGGGACGGGATAATAAAATAATTCAATGCGACGATGATGCTAAAGAAATTGCCATTCGTTCGTAGAATTAGAACAAGTCTCTCAGATGCCGAATCGCGCGGGCTTTTTACGGGGTTCCGTCGACATATGCCCCGACTCCGACTCCAGGCTGGCGACGAGACTTAACGGAAACACGATGCATTTTGCCCTTCACTCGAGTATAGCTTTCGCCGAAGCGATTTAATGTGTATGAAAAAACATTGCAAATCTCTCGGGTTCTCATCTAATTTATCGCGATTAGAGGCTCAAATGCCACCACTGGTGTGATGTATGATTAAGACACTGTGAATAGCGAACAATACATCATGATTCGAATTACGATTAAAGTATAATAATTCATTTGTAGATGTTTATGCCTCATGAGTAGTCCTATTATTTATTATTATTATTTGTAAGATAAAGATTATTCGATATAAAGATTATTTGTCAGTTCATTGGAAGGTAAAAGTACTTTTCTTAATTGACAATCCTTTTACTTTTTATGCTTGCTTCGAAAAGAACTGGAAAGTCTATGCCTAAATACCAACGTGGAATCCGGTGGGATCGGATCACACTTCAGACAATCATTAAGAAACTGTTTTTTTTTTGGACATTTAAGACTATTAGATTTAACATTGTTGAAAAAATCTGGAATTAGCGGTCTCTTCAAAATGAACCTGGAAAACTAATTGCAAGATCAAGGTGATTTTATCATTGCTCCCATTTTAAGGAACACGGGGCAAAAGAAATTGCCGTGCAAAAGAAAATTCTCTTGACAGAACTGCTCAGAGCCGTGACGATCGTCTTTGGAGTTTGACCTCGATTGGATTTTGGCCTATGGTGATGAAAATTCTGGAGTGAAAAGTAGGCGTTACGATTTAAAAAAAAAAAAAAATGAAAGCGAAGTTCAAGGTCAATAGTAATTCACTCACAGGTTGGTCCCCATTGTCCCGAGCAACTTTTGTTCTCCGAAACATTGTCTTTCCTGCCGCGCCTCGTTGAATTAAAAAGAAAAAAAAAACAAAAAAAAACAAAAGAAAACAAAAGAAAAAATAATTGGGCCTACGAAGCTAAATAGTACAGTCTGTATATCGGTTACAAAGTTACCTTCGCAAAATCGGCGTAGCCCATAAGAAAATTAAAAAACGCAACAAGTAACCATCCGACAAGAAACATCCACATCTTCAGCCGCTCGTACGTATTACATACACTGCGAGTCATTACTAATTCGATAAAGATGTGGAGAAGTCGCATTGCGGTCAAAAAAAAAAAAAAAAAAGGAAGAAGCTATTGTTACCGTCTCCGCGAATCCACACCGGGTACCCTTGGGGCGGTATCCATAAGGTTTCCATACGCATGCGATGTCGAAGACGCCAACTGTAAAAATCCGAAACGATCTGAAGACGTCGACAGTCAAAAAAGAAATTTTATTCACCGCAACCCCTTAGCTTCGGAATAATACAGTTATCCGTATATTCAAACGGATAATCATCGTTGAAAAGTACAATTTGACTATGGCAGCCTGTGCGCGGAATGCATTTTATTATTATTCGTACGCATATGAAAATTGTTTAACTTCTCATTATTTTCTTTGTTTTACAAAACTACTGAAATTATTGGTAAAGAATTTTCGAAGCTTTCGCCTTATAGCTTCAATGCTTAAACGAAAAGTTATTTAAGTTTATTTCCTTTTAAATTTGGTTGAAAATATATTTTACCCGATGGGTGGTGCGAGCATTAAATACATAGTAAAAGTACTATATGATTTCTAAATTTTTCTAAAAAATAATTCCGCACCAGGATCCATCTACGTTGCATCCAAGGTTCCGTTTACTAACCGTCGATAATTAAATGTATATCTTTTTTTTAACCATGGATTAGATTCGAATCCTTGCTTATGCTTTTCATCCTGACAAAAAATTATAGCTATTTCTATTTTATTGCCACGCATTGTGAGTGTTTTCTTTTTCAAGACGCCGAAATCGCCATAAGGCTACCGTACTGCTGATCTTTCAATCTCGTTGTTATGGTAAAATATCAAATTTGAAATGTAATTTTAAGTTGTCTGGGGATACAAACTGTAATATATTTATATACATCATTGTTACAAGCGCTGATCATCTAGCGACCGTATCTCAATTTCTCATTAACGTTCGAAAACA
>JACCIC010000163.1:790000-792500 GCA_018907035.1 Sycobia sp. Sy_11 | reverse complement strand
GGGAAAAAAGCGAAAGAAGACTAAAACGTAGCATATATGTGTGCGTGTGTGCGGGCAGCACGTCCGTCCAAAGTTCGAAATTTAAATTTCTTCCACTACATATAATAGTATATAGTTTGAACGGTATATATATATGTCTATATATATATATATATATATATATATATATATATATATATATATATATAGAGCGGCGGACTCTTTAAAAATTAAATGGAATACACAAGCGCGCGCGTACACAGGCGCACACACATCAAAATCTATATACGGCAATATATATATATACATATATACGACATCGCGATGATCGTTTCACGCAGCAACAGCGGCAGCTCGATAATACGCTCTTGTGTGCTTGCGCGCGCGCGTTTCGCTAATCCGCGAGGGGCGTCCAAATTAAAGCCAATGGGAGAATAAATTGCGCAGAGTCTCGCCCGAGTCGTTTAAAAGGCTCCGCGAACGATCGTCTTGCGCTCTAGGTTTTTTTTTTTTTTTTTTTTTTGTTGTTTCCTTTACTTTTTTCTCGTCCACGCTTATTGTTCGACATCTGCATACGTAGATGATATAATGGGACTCTGCGTACGCTCTCCGTGCTCGGCCGATAAGGAATTTCGATAATCCACATACGCGTGTAGCAATGCCATACGAGGCGGGCCTACTCAGAATTTTCGGGCGAGCACAATGTACGCAGACAATGTAGACGTCTTTTGTATTATGGTGGGCAATAGTAATGATCGCGCGCACATACGGATCGCATGCGTATGTATAATATACACCAGAATTATTGTGTAAAAGGCGCCAGTGTATGGAGAGAGAGAGAGAGAAGGAGAAATACATATTCTATATACAATATTCCTGTGTATATATATACAGAATCAGCTGCTATACAATCACGCAACATGTGTTCGGCTTATCAGTCCCGCGGCCGGATGATGCGCCGCTTTCGATGGCTTATATTATTAATTAAACTTTCGGCTCCCCCTTCCCGACTAAAATCTTGTATACCGAGCTCCCTCGCGATGATACTACTCAATTTGCAGAATTTTTTCCAGGGTCGCGTCGAATATCGATAGAGAGAGAGAGAGAGAGAGAGAGAGAGAGAAAGCTTGTGGCAATATATATATATATTGGATTTGTAACTTAAAAATCTTCGTATTTTCGATGAAAATTAAGGCTTGGTTTCGATAGCAAAAAAAAAAAAAATACGTTATTCAAAAAAAAAAAAAAAGATTCATCGCTGGCCACGGGTACTAATAAAAAGTCAGGCGAATCGTGGATTCTGTTCCGGAAAAACATTTTATCGTCTTTTTCGGGACCAGGAACTTGTCGAGCCAATTTTTTTTTTTTTTTTTTTTTTTTGTACCTCCCGATGATGGTAAACGTGCTCCGTCGAAGACATTCCCCCCATCGACCGAGTGGCTGGGCTCTCGGTGTTGGCCGGGGCCAGAATTTTCTATCCGCTGTTCTTACCAATGACTTCGAGCGGGACAGCGAGCCCGTTGCCGAGCGTCGCCAGGATTGGAAAAAATCGACGTATCCCGTATTCCGATCCGCGGCTCCGGCCGATTCGTCTCGCGATCTCGTTTCAAGGGCGAGCCAATCGCGTGCGCTCGCTAGAACGGCTCGTGGACCGTTCGATCGTCTTTCGGCAGTTCGTGCTGGATCGCGCGCTTCTTCCGCGGATTAAATGCAAGATCGTTCGTCCCGTTTGCGTGGACTAATCACTTTGGCTTCGACGACCGGGCATTTATTCGTCTTGGGACTATCGCGACTGGCCAAACTTTTCCACCTTTCGTCTTTGTTGACGAGTCGATGTGAACAAGGACCTCTCTTTCCAGAAAAACGCTTCTCGACGTCGCTTCCCGCGGCTACGAATTGTCCGGCTTTTGGACGAGTCCCCCGGTAATAATTGAACTATTTTATATAAATTTATTTTAACCTTCGAGGATCAAATTTAATTTCAGACCGACGCTCTGCAACACACACAAAGCTCTTATGTTACAAGAGCATGGAAATATTATAAGAAATGGGATATTAGTGTGAAAATTAAAAAACTACTTTCTTTAACAGAATCGACAATTATTTTTATTAATGACAATACATGTATGTATAGAGCGATTTTATTTAATGAATTTAACGGAACTCGCGTTAATTTTTTTTTCTTAGATGTACTGTAAAGTTTAAAATACGCAAGTTGTTTGACAAATTTTGATTTCTATCACAATGTGAAACTTTATCAAAAAAACTGAAAGAATTTCAAATTACGATTTACATACGATTTGTAAACATACCTATTGGAATATTTATCGTTTTTGCATAGCGTAGCAGGTTTCGAAATAATTTGGTGAAAAATTTATTCGTGATAAAATTAATTCACTTGCCGCTATATTTTTTATTAAAGTAAGACAAATAAATTAATTTAAAAATACATGGATATAGTTTTACAATGATGAAAATTATTTGCATATTTTCAAAGTAGCAGATCGAATAACACGATGTC
>JACCIC010000163.1:765000-782500 GCA_018907035.1 Sycobia sp. Sy_11 | reverse complement strand
ATATTTTGAGACAATTCCAGTTATACGCGTTGCCGTAGCTCTGTGCAAATATACCAGGAAAAAAATCTGAATACTGGAAAATAAATGTTTTTATTCCCTTCGATATTCATACATTTGCGTCAAATTTTTCTAGCAAGATGTAACTGAAAATTCCGTCGAACCTTGTTTCAGTTAATACGCGCATAATGCCCCGAGTTCTTTTGTTTTGTTTCTCTTTTAATTACACGCAGCCAATTATAATTCGGAATTTCTGAACAGCGTATACGACTGGCGCGAATCGAAATTTCGCGATAAATATACACCGAGTATTCTGCAAATGCCGCGTGTCCCGACATCAGTTCGAGGAATCTTTGCAAGCTCCTGGTCTTTGAATTCCCTCGGTTTTTCAGAAAATTCTAGTTTTACAAATCAGCCCCCACCCCCATCATATTATCTCCTTAAAATAAAAATAAAAAACAAAAAACAAAAAAAAAAACAGTAATAAGCACATACGAGCCCTGGAACTAATTGAGAAATAATTCGAAAGGAGCAACTTTTTTTTTCTTATCTCTGTATCTCTGAACAGTTTCTGATCTTATATAAGCTCTCGGTTTTTTTTTCATTTCGTTCTTTTTCGTTTTTGTTTTTTTTTTTTTTTTTTTAATAATCCAAAAGGGAAACTCGGACGGACAAACCGATTTTAGCATGCAAAAGTATGACGAGATTCGAATACCTTCGAGAAAAAGACGAGTGTATATATATATATATATATGTATGTGTGTGTATGTGTGTGTATGTACCGGTAATTGGTAATGCTTTTTATCCAGACCTTTAAAATTTAACGCATATCTCGCTTCGATTTTTCTCGTCCAATGCGCGAAACTGGTTTGCCGCGCCGCGGTGCGTCTCGCGTCGCGCGTCTGCTCGGACGTAACTGGAATTCACGCTCGAGCCCCATATAGAAAAGTCGCCTATACGGAGGTACGCCGAGCGCGCGCTTACGTATATATATATATATATATATATATATATATATATATATATATATATATATATATATAATATATACACGTTAAAACGAGACTTATATTGCCTTATAAATGCGCGCATTCAAAGGGAGAAACGAGCGATTTTTCAGCCGGTATATGCATATATATATATATATATATATATATATATATATATATATATACCATCTAAGATCGGTAGGAACGTTTGTCTGAAAATTCTGTACGGTTCTTTTCTCACGTGTGTATATTTCTACCGAGAATCTTTTTTTCGTTGTCTTGGATAACTGTTGAAATGGCAGTTATTGCAGCAGATAGGAAACAGTTAATATTTTTTGGCAGAAAGTTACTTCTTTTTACAAAAAATAATAAAAATCGAAAAAATAAAAAAACTCTTCAAACGCGCAAATTGGAGAATATACCTTAGAAGCTTTTTTACTTACGATGGTGATCATTAATATTATTAGAAGAAAAAAATGATCCGGTATAAAATATTCAATCCCTCCCATTTGTTCAAGTAATTGCGATTTAGACAATGTTCTCTCCTGTTTAACAAAATTTAATAACTTCATTAACTCTCCGGTTCTACGCAGCTTAATCGCGCACTTAACAATAACGAATTAACTCCGTGGCCCTAGGTAGGAAATAGGACTTTCTTTCGCCGGGTGGACAAATATTATTGCAAGCGGCAAGGTCGCCAGAGTAAGGACTAAATAATATATCTATTTATAAACATTAATTTTGTTCAAATCATAAATAAGGAGAGTCTTCGTTGTCTACCTGCCTCGTCTCTCTCTCTCTCTCTCTCTCTCTCTCGTTCGCTTAGCAATAATAAGCAATTAGCCAAAGTTCGGCCGTGCGGAGTATCCCGCGGCAATGCACACGCCACATTCCTAAATGTATAACCCCCTACCCACCCTCACTCCCAGGGTTCTCTCTCTCTCTCTCTCTCTCTCTCTCTCTCCTCTCCTTTCATCCGGCGCGGCGGGCGCGCACGCATTTTCGGGCAGCCGCGCGTGGGTGTGGGAGACGAGGAGGCTCGGGAACCAGAGAGGTGCATCTATATACCGCACGCACACACATATACATATGTATATATATATATATATATATATATATATATATATATATATATATATAAAAAGCCCACATACGACTCTGTATAATGGCAGATAGCCGTGGCCATAAGTCAGCAGAGCAGCCGCCAAAAGAGAAAGAGACAGAGTGAGAGCGAGGGGGAGGGTATGAGGGAGAAAGAGGGAGAGAAAGAGAGAGAGAGAGAGAGAGAGAGAGCCCCCAAGGCGGCCGTGCATGCGCGCATCAGCTTTGCAGCGAGACGCGAAGCCAGCGAATGAGAAAGCGCGAGGGGTGGGAGGCAAAGTAAGTGGATTCGGAGGGAGTCTGCGACAAAGACGGCGTTGCGCGCACTGTACACACAGTACGCGCTGACTTATACACGGGCGCACCAACACCGGCGAATGAGCAGGTACGAGAGCCAGAGGTGGAGCGGCGCGTTCGCGACCCGATGTAAATCGATCTTCCCTCGAAGGATCCGCGAGCGTGTAGATCTGTATGTGTGCGTGTGTCTGTGTGTGTGTATATATATATATATATATATATATATATATATATATATATATATATGCGAAGGGAGAATGTAGATGGGATAAGAAGAGAGAGAAAGATAGACAAGGCGAGGAGGCACCCACGCTGCGCGCACGCTCAGAAAAATAATGTCCGGTCCTCGTGCCATGCGGCGGGAGAGGGGGGGTGACGCCGGCGAGGGGTTGCTTTCGGCACGGTCGCGAGGGTGGGGAATGGGGCGAAGTCACTTTTCGTTCGGCCCCTCGGGGCTCTGCCCCACGTCGAGAGAGAGAGAGCGAGGGAGAGAGAGAGAGAGAGACAGAGACAGAGTTATCGTCTCGTATGCGTGCGCGCGTGTATCGTTGTATCGACATCCGGGACATCGGATTCGACCGTAGCGACGCCTATACCCGGATTGATTTTGATTGCAGCCGAATAATAGTAACTGCACCCACGCGCGTTACATACCCTCCGGGACCCTTTGAGCGATAATTTTTCCTTGCCTGGGCATTGTGTGTATGCGCCAAGCTGCATCGCCCCCTTCCCCCCCCCCCGGGGGGATGACCGTTTTTGATAATTTACGGGGACCGTGGGGTACCGAAGCTATAGAATATGCGTCGACGTAGCTGCGCCTACAAGAGCAGAGGGCGATTACTTTGAATTTCGAGGTTTTCTCTTGCGGGTCCTTTGAGAAATTCGAGGCCGCTCGAGGATTCGGAAATTTTTGGAAAAACTGCCCGCTCTTATTGGTCGAGTGATCGCTTTTCGAGAGAACTATGTATTAAGATTTTTTATTTGACAAAGAAGAATATTTATCAAATTTTATCGTTTACAACGCAAAGAAACCATACTCGACGTTCCTGCCAGCTTTACGATTTTTTTTTAATATATAAATAAAAATTAAAATAAAATATTTAAAATTTGTAATCATTTTCACCATATGTTGGATGAGATTCTTTATTTCATTAATGCAAATTAACGATTATTTGAAATATTTAGTTTTGTTTTCTTTTTTCTTCTTTGATAAATATAATATAAATTAAATGGTCCTCTGATTATAGCAGATGTTTCAGATCTATCAATATTAATCTGAGACAAAAGATAGTGTTTGTCTGCATGATTATGAAAATTTCAAAAACTATAGGCTACGGATTGCGAGTTGCAATGAAATGTGAATATAATACAGATTTCTTATTGTAGATTAATTTGGATCATGCTATGTTAAAAAGTATGTACTTTTATAATCGAATAGTGCCACAGAATGAAGATTGTGAATTCGAGTTTTATTTATTTATTATCGAGTAAAGTACGACGTAAACATGGTTGACATAATCTTTATATTGTTATTTTCCAATGAGGCTGTAGAACGAACGGGCTTTGGAAAAAATGGAATATAACAACTGGGCACCCCGTCGTAAATAAAATTGTTCGATACACGTATTGGCCGAACAACACACTCGCTCGCTCATCAACGCCCGGGCCAAACCACTCAATCTATCACGCAAACTTTTGATTTTGCTCGTGCACGACTTCTGGACTGTAGCTTTTACCAAGGTGTTAATGGGGGGTAAAATGTGTATACACGTTTTTACTACCCCTAGCTTCGATTAGTTACGTAGAAACCTAAAAATTATTTTCTGTAAGCCAATCGTCTACGAGGGGGTGAAAAAGAAACCACGCTAGGACGTATTTTTGTAGCTTCGGCAATAACTTGAAATATGATAAAGTTAACTGTTCGTTTTGTTATCCATGACGATTGATGATTAAAATATCCAGAAACATATATCTGGATTTCAATCCAGAACACTAAGAGAGCGAAAGAAGATAATAGATGTTGTTTTTTTATTTCTATCCATAACTTTGAATATTTGGACTTTATCAATTTATATTTTGTTTCGAACGATTGATTATGAAAATTCCCTCTGAAAGCCGATTTCTGAAATTAATATACAAGAGAAAATTGAATAATAATAAGATTTCCGTTTTTTTCTGTTTATCTGCAATTAGTAATTTCAAAATACGAAAAAATTATATAAACTATAAAATTGATATTTATGTTTAGTCAAGTTTACGGAATTTTTCAATATATTCAAAAGCAATAAACCGTACGAATGCTAGTCATAAAATACATATATGTCAGTAAGCCGTTCGTCAAAAATACAAATAGTTATTTTTTTATCGTTACGATGGCTTTTCAATTAATTCAAAAGAAATCTTGAATAAAGTACGAAGTTAGTTCCATAAAATTATATTCAGCGCTTACAGTCATGGATCGTAATTTAATAGAGGAAAGAAAGAAAGACGTAAGGGTTCGTTCTAAAGAAATAAATTCGGAAATAGTACATCTGGACGTACTATTTTACTTATCATATACGTATATTGCCCAGTTACTCTGGGTTTGGACGCCCGAACCTCGCCCTAATAATTAATGTAAAAAATAGTTCATTTTCAGCATTCATATTTAAAAAGTTCTAGGTCTCTCATGGTCTATCGTATCGAAAATCGGTTTCCCACCTACCGGTCGACTGATTTTGATTTGCTGTGCGCAAAGCAATTGCTTTGCAAACGCTCTACCCCAGATTACGTAACTACAGATAGCTGCTTTGTAGGCGTTACAAATGTTATTATTCCCAAATCAAATAAGTACTCGATGTATTTGAAATCGATGTACTTAATTCAATTTTAATGAAACGGTATTGAATATCCTATGATACATTAACGATATGTGTAACGGATTGTTTATTAATATGCACCGTATATAAACTTATTGTGTAATAAGTAATAACAACAATAAAAATTCTGTTCAAATGGATTAAAAATAAAAATAAGTTATATCGTTATAGCATTATAGATAATAAGTAAATGAGAGACAATTTTTATATAAAACACAGGTCGAAATTTGTTTAGTTTTTTTTATATTTTTATTAAAGGATACGAATTCAGTTGTAACAAGCAACGATTATAAAATTTTCGTTGGTTTCTGTAAAAAGCAGGATCCGTTGAATAAGTAGCGAGAGTAAACAAAAAAAAGGGATAGATCTAGAGTGCTTTGTCTTGAAATTCGGTTCAAATTTAATACTATATTAGTATGTTATCATGCAAAAGATAGGTCTTTATGTTTCGTTTACATTTCGGGAATATTGTCTTTGTGTTACGCATTCTCTATGCCTCGATAACTAACGGTTCCGGGAAAAGCGACTCACGATTTATCCTGTGCGTTCCGATTACGTTAAATTTATAAAACTTCGTGTATCAAATAAGCAACCTGTAAGGGAAAATTGTAAGGCGAAAATCCAAGGAAAGAAATTTTTTAATGGATATTTTAATAATAAAAGGAGGAAAAAAAGGGTAGCTCTGCCTCTCGCCGTTTACCAACTCGCTTGTACGGAGGCCTACGTACACGTGGCCGCGCGACAATTGACGAAGCCCCAGAAAATTTACTTACAAATTTACTTGTATCGATATTTTTGCGTTGAGCGCCCTCTAAATAATTAGAAATAAATATTTTTAATTACTAAATTCATTTATTTCGTCGTATTTTGTAGATGATTGATTGAACCACACAATTTAACAATTACTTCAAGGGTCATTATAGACATTTTTCACGTTTACTTTGGGAATACTTACATCTATCTATCTATCTATCTATATAATACACACACTCACTCATACACACACATATATATATATATATATATATATATATATATATACATATATATATATATATATATATATATATATATATATACAATTCTGACATGATGAATGACTTCACCATTAAAACTTGTGGTCCGAGCCTATTTAAAAAGTATAACAATTTATTTACTAGCAGCTGTCAGTGATGAAAAAAATTTCGAAGGCAAAAACTCTAAAATGAAACTATCAAAATACTTAGTTTATATTTATATGTGTGTGTGTGTGTGTGTGTGTGTAAACTGATACAGAATTATAAAGAAATCTCCTATAAAACGCAATTAATTTGAAACTTATAATTGCCTTGCACTTTCTTCTCACTCCATCATCTCCTTTACGGCGTTTTGCAAGTGACTATATATATATATATATATAACAAAAATCACACCACCTTTGCGCAATATACTCGTTCATTTTTAACGTCTTTATAAATCTATTTTCGTTTGTTCGTCTCAACCCAGCCCCCCCCCCACATTCGGCTGCTCCGACATTTCCTAGATATAGATATATCGTTCATTAAACTCATATTTTAAATCCATCGCTCATCGTGCTTAATTGCGCCACTCCGTATATTAACCTGCCCGTTCGCCGGACTCAGCGAAGTTGCGCAATCTTTATACAAAGCAAGTGTGTATATGTATCTCTCTCTCTCTCTCTCTCTCTCTCTCTCTCTATATATATATATATATATATATATATATATATATATATATATATATATATATATATAGAAATTCCTCCACGTACAGTGGTCGCCGGCCAACCCGAGTGCGTGAATATCTGTATTCTATATAATAAAGGCAAAAATTTCACCTCCCAGTCCTTCCGCGGGATGATGGAGGTATATATGTCTACACAAAGGTATATAGGGACGAGCTACGTCCCTGTTTTTCCCGAATTGCGATGGCACAAGCATATATATGTGTGTGTGTGTGTGTGTGTGTGTGTGTGTGTGTGTGTGTGTGTGTGTGTGTGTGTGTGTGTGTGTGTGTGTGTGTGTGTGTGTGTGTGTGTGTGTGTGTGTGTGTGTGTGTGTGTGTGTGTGTGTGTGTGTGTGTGTGTGGATGAGAAATTCAGCCGGGAGAAGAGAGAGAGAGAGAGAGAGAGAGAGAGAGAAGGAGGAGGAACCCTGCGAAAGAAGGAGCTCCGTGCGCACGAAGACTTAGAGAGTTGGGCACGTCGCAAGCGATTTTTTCGAGTCGTCGCGCCACTTTCCTTCACTCTCTCTTCCTCTTTCTCCTGTTCACACACACGCGCGCGCGCGCGTACTCATGCTCAAGCGCAGACACATTTACATACACACGTACGCGCAAAGTCTCGACGCGTCGTCGCGCTCGATCAGCTCTTCCGCGCGCGCCTTTTATTATTCTTTAATTTATTTATTTATTTATTTTTTTTTTTTGTGTTGATGATGATGATGACGATGATGATGATGCAGCGCTCGTCGGCCACCGCGCCGTTTTGCAAAACTAACAGTCGAACGGGGAGTCTCCGAGCGCGCACGTGGCGGGGGCAGAGCGACACTTCGTCGGCGGTGCATGTAATATTAATATATACACCTCGCGCGCAAGCGCTTAGCCCATTGCGACGCACTCGCGCCCCAGCGGTGCGGCACCCCGAGCGTTAAAGCACAGCGGCGAGTCGGCTCGTATTAGAGGAGCGCGTCCCGTTGGCGATCTTCATTAAGAGATCGTTGTCGAGGGGGGGGCTGTCCAGCGTCGCGCTCGTCGTACTCTTCATCGCGATCATAATTATAATAATAATAGAACAACGATCGGGAGACTCTTTGACGTTCGTTTTGTTTTTCGTCGTTGGATTTCATCGTTGGCCTTTTCTTCGACGCGATCTTAGTCGATGGGTGTATTGTAATTCTTACGTAAGAGCATTGGAAACAGGAGCAAGTTAGAGTATTTTTTTGCTCTAGCCGTAAAGATTAAAATGATTTTGATCGCGCTTCACGTGATTTCCATTTTTCTTTGTCGGTTTTGCGCACGACTATTACAATAATTGACTAATTTCTGCAAGCTGCATACTTTAAGAAATCTTATCTATTGAGGTTTGAAATGAACATACTAAATTATGTTATAATTTAACAACTTTTTGATAATTGAATTTTGAATCATTCATTTATGCAGACAGAAAGATTAATATATAATACAGAAATTTTGACATAATCAGTTTCTTATGTTACGATATAATATATATATATATCAAAAAGTTGTTAAATTATAACATAATTTAATACGTTTATTCCAAATCTAAATAGATAATATTTATTAACGTAAGCATCTTGCACACATTAGTCAATTATTGCAATATAGTTGCGCGCAAAATCGCTCTAAAAATTTTTTTTTACAAACGACGATTTATCGTCTACTTACTATATACGCCGACGCTAAAAGTGGAATATAATTGGCTTTACAAAATAAAATAAGCTTCTATGCAGTTTCATCCAGGACACCTTCTCGCTGCGAATCAATTCGAATTTTTGGGATTCACTGTCGTACTTCGCAACTGAAACACCCCAACTTCTGTCAATTACAATATTCATGATGGATAACCTATTTTTCCACTCGTTACTCTCTTACTGTTATCGCTCAATAATTACTTTTTTCAGTCATATATAGAAGAGGAGGAAGAGGCGCTTAGATAATCGACGATAGCCATTTCTTCTTTCCCAGCAGGTGCGCCAAAAGGTTCACCGTCTAGCGATAGTCAGTGATACTATTGTATATTTACACTCGACTCTACACACCACACATATCCGTCGACTTTAAGCGAAGAGATTATGGACTTGAGATAGTATCCTTACGATATGATAACAATACCCTGAAAGTATTTTCACAACTTTATAATAAATATTTCCATATGATTGAAAATTGTGAAATTGTATGGCAATGTTATTGAAATGGTACTGTGATATTAAATGTCCATTATATTGTGATGGAAACCTCCATATGTATTCTCGTAGTTCCGTGTTAGCTTAAAAGTGGTATTGCAGTGATAATGTTTGAAATATGGATAGAACGGGTATTGAAGAAACAATTCGGGTCAGTAAAATAAATTCTGTAATATACAGACAGTTGTGTAGTTAATATGGACATGAGAATTGGAGTATGATATTATCAACAGTATCTTCTTTATAAAGAACTGATTTTCAACCAATTTCTTTGAAAATTAATTTTTAATCAATTTTTTAAGTCGATTTCATTTATTTAAAAAATCTTCCATTCCAATTTTTGAGCGAGCTGTGCATTTAGTACCTAGTTACATTGTCAACAAGATTATACTTAATATAACGAGAATGAATAGTACTCGTAACCAGCACATCCCAATAAACGAATGATAAACAATGGAAAAGTCACGGGCAATGGTATCGCAAAGCTCTGGACAAATTTACGGCCACCTGATTACCTAGTGGGACCTCTTGAAATTCAAAAGCTATCTCAGCGCCATAAGAACCATTAGTCTCGAAATATTTCCGTCAGTATTGCGGCTAACGAAACGAGAATAAGTCGAAGTCGTTGTACAGGCAAGCGCGAGCTCGGTATCATCGTCGTAATTGAACGATGCTATTTGTAAGTCACAAGCGGTTTTTTCGAAAATGTGACACAACGAGGAGGATTCATATTTGCGATTCGTGGCGAATAATGGCGCGAAAATAGGGCCGTCGAGAAATTAGGAAGCCTTAAAACATCAAAGACTTCGATCTCACCGAATTGTATTCGTGGCGAAGTTGCGACTGATAAAGACAACGGCCTGACCAATTCAGTCAGCGAAACAATGGGCGCGAGTCTCGCGCTAGCCGTGTTTTTAGCAACAAAGTTGCCAGCCTCTCGGCGTTACAACTTTTAACGCGGACGCGCGATTATTGCAGAGAAAGAATTGAAAGAGTGGAATTTCCATGTCCATTTCGCTCGGGGTTTATCCGATACTACACACACACACACGAAGCGTACAATCGTCGCGTTGAATTAACACCCAGCTCATTGGAATTGTACAATATGTTTTTCCATTCTTTCTTTCTTTCTTTCCGTTTTTCGGCAACTCGTGCTTTCGCCTGCGTTCCACGAAACGCCCGTTCGGGGCACGGACTCGTTAGTCATTATCCTGCGAAAAAGCAAACAAGCGCTTCGTGAAAGCTCCTCGTGCGTGTGTTATGAGTGTAGGCAGCATATAATGGAGCGATTTACGACCTGGATTAGCTCGCCCGTCAAAGCGCAACTGTGACCAAATTGCCAGCTTTATACCGAAACCTCGTATAGAAACGTAATATCGATATGCCGGGTATTATAGATTTTATTGGCAAATGTAAATAATGAAATTTTTATTCGTACTGTACGTCAACATTTATAAACAATAATGCGAATAATTGATAATTAATAACAATTGTTGCTCATTGCTATCGTAAATGTCGATTATTGACGAGCGAAAATTAATTATCCGGCAATTTATTATAGAACTGATCCATACAGGATCTCTTTTCATCCTTCATTCCCGAAAATATTGAGGGGGAGAGAGAGAGAGAGAGAGAGAGAGAGAACGCCGCGAAACAACCTTGACCTTAAATTGTATTTATGTGATTTCGGTCAAGCATAGTATACTCCTACATATAGATTTCTCGATCTATATAATGGATCATTCCTGTGGGCAATTTTTTTCTTTTTTTTCATTAATTACGTTCGCACGCTGATACGGCCCATTAAAGTATCGATCCATTAATTATAGCTCGGTCATTGTATCGTAGATCTTCCCTTTGTTCGATCTTATTCGTATAAACCTGTATAGTGTGTGTGGATATATATATATATATGAGACCCAGATGTATATGAGGGAATCACAGGTGGATCCGATTTGTTTCGCACGTGGACAGATAAAACCAGTATATATATATAGGGTTATTAAATTCTTCAGAATTCCAAATCACGATGATGATGTAAAGCCGCTCGATTAGAGATCGCCTATATATATATATATATATATATATATATATATATATATATATATATATATACATAGTCAGTCGGCTATATACCTTCTCAGAGCTTCAAAGAGATTTCGGCTGATTATATACAAATACGTTAGATTCCCAAGGAAGCATTATATATATATATATATATATATATATATATATATATATATATATATATATATAGCGGGCTTAATTTCGAATCTATCTTAATGCAAATCATATTATGTATTATAATATATATAGTTACATTAAAATGGGACCCAAAAAAAATAGTTTTTACGCCTATACACAGCCTCATAGCAGGTCTAAATGATATGCAATCTGGATGATAAAACTTTATCGTTCCGGAATATAAATAAGATTTTTGGTTTCGTCCATAAATATGAGGAAAGGTGCGGGTGATATGAAAGATAAATGTGTGTGTGTGTGTGTGTGTGTGTGTGTGTGTGTGTGTGTGTGTGTGTGTGTGTGTGTGTGTGTGTGTGTGTGCGCGTGCTGTGTGTGTGTGTGTGTGTGTGTGTGTTAGTTTGGTATTGTGGTATACTGGAATAATTTATACTGTATATCATTCTTACAAATTAAGTATTGCATGTATTTATATATTGTACATTTCACGACGCACGTTTCACGTCTATCTCTCAGAATTTATACTTTTTTCACGATTACAATTTAATTATATCTTTTATGTTTGCGCTTAAAAATTCAACGTAAATTCAGATACATCTCTTTTGAATACTTGATACCGTTTGTTTTATTAACAAATGTTTCTAATATATATATATATATATATATATATATATTATAATGCAAATGAAAAAATAAAATATTTACGTATGAATTAGTTTATTACATGGTATTGACAAAATTTATAGCCCTTATCCCAATGACAATATAATGAATATGTTCAACGGAGCTTTGAATCATACAAGCATTATCAAATTGTATATACATATGTTCAGGAAATATAAAAGATATATACCTCACATCAATGCGCTTATTTCATTGATTTGAGAAACATGACTTTAAGTGTAAAGTCTGTCCGAAAAGCAAGTTCTTGATAATGATTTAGGTATTCTTAAATACTGGTCGATGAAAACGATCGAATTAGGATCGATTCAACTGTGCATAATGATTTTTAACAATTTTATTGGAATACTTAAAGACGTACGCAGAACTTCTTCTATTCTGCGATACATGAGCAGATCATAAATGAAAATTCATCCTCTGTAATAATGCCCCAAAACCGAAAATATCGCTACAAAAAACTATATGAAGATTTTTACAAAATCGAGATTCCGATTCGACACATGATAGTGTTTTTCGTCAAATGATAAAAGATAAATTTTTTATTTTTTCTTTTTTTGTTTGAATATACCACATATTTCTGAATGCCATTGAAATAGATTATGAGCCACCGAGAGCAAACACCCGGAGTACATTCCGTACAAAAGAAAATATTGACTGACATTAGATGCGTTTTATTCAAATTGTCGATGGTGCTTTTGAAATATTCTTGGAATTCAGATGGGTGATGCCCGATCATCCGCATTGTCTTTATTTCTCGCTTAATTATCATCTTCTGCAGTGTACGATTTCATTCATCAATATCGTAATAGCGATATTAATAATATATTGTTATAAAAATTAATAAAGAATATAATTTCCTTCCTGTCTCATGGCACGAGAATGCTATATATGTATATGTGTATATATGTGAATATATACATATATATATATATATATATATATATATATATATATATATATATATATACCTGAACAGCTGCTTATATACCACTGAGGAAATAAACGTCACGTATGTTTAATTAAAAAATATAAATTGAAAATAATTTTTTGATAAAAACGAATAAAAACCTGTTTTAACGATATTCCTATAGTTGCGCCTATACGCACATATCTCAAATCGTTTCATTACAAATATCTAATATATACATATACATATAATATGTGTGTGTGTGTGTGTGTGTGTGTCAGTGATGTGTGTAAGTGATGTGTATATCGAAGAAGGAAGTTACAAAGCCACACCGCAGATTTACTTGCGGTCACTTTCCACAAGCGGTCGAAACAATGTTACGACATGTACATTTCGAGCTTCTTATCTAGCCGCAAGCGCTTAACAACGCCAATATACTACCTATTATATATATATGATAACGCATTACTTTTGAAAAATACGATCTATATATATATATATATATATTCCACAGCTTTGTTCGCATATATAATATATCCGGCTTTTTTTTCTCTTCGTTTCCGAGCGCGCGTAATCTATAAAGCTTATAAGGCATAAAATCCATAGCTCAATCGCGCGATATCAATCACGTTCGCAACTTTCTCGTTTTCTTCCGAAGCTCGTGTTCTCTCACGAGTGCGCGCGGGTCTACGCAGAGGAGGCGAGAGGGAAATGTAAAAAAAATAAAAAATAATAAAGAGGGAGTGAATGAGTGAGTGAGTGAGAGAGCGCGTGTTTTAGAGAGAGAGAGAGAGAGAGAGAGATAGGCAGAGGGAACGAAACTGTATGAATTACCATTTTTTACCTGTGTTACCCACCTGTACGGCTGTGTCGCAAAAGCGAGGCCTAATACGCGGCGCCGCCTCCTTTTTGTTCGCTCGCCTCGTGAAACCAGCGCCAAAGAAAGAAGGAAGATATACACAGAGAGAAAGAGTGCGGCAGGGGGTGGGGGAGGGGAGAGGAAAAAAATTTAACAAAAAAAAAAAAAAAAAAAAAAAAAAAAGAACAAGCACGAGAAAAAGAACGGACGAGTTCTAGGAAGCTATATAGTCGCCTCGCGCGCGGCTCACGAAGAAATTTAAAATGTTATTCGAGAGAATGGAAAAAGGAGGGAATAGGCCGGGACCGATGCTGGGAGTCCGGGGGCCCGGGAGCGCGCGAGAGAGCTCTGCGATGCGGCGAGCAATAAGGAGCCCGCGAAGTAGCATGTGTGTGCCCGTGTCCGCGCACGCATGAACGTATGAAAGTTTGCATGCATGTATGTATATGTTATGTGAAGGCAGAGCGAGCGCGAGATACAAATAAGTCGGTATATATATATATATATATATATATATATATATATATATATATATATATATATATATAGAATACTCGAAGATAAAGAAACGAAACGTATACGCACACGCACGCGCGCGCGCGCGCCTATATATGTAGACAAAGAGAAAAAATTAAGAGCGTTAAGTATATAAGCGCCGCGCGGGATTGAATGAAGAACTTATAACCTCGGAGCGAGAAAATTATAAAGAGATAAATGCAAAGGGCGAGTATATAATATTCGCGGGGATGGGGCAGGTGATTGTGTGCGCGCGCGCGCGTGTGTGTGTGTGTGTGTGTGTGTGTGTTTGTATTCGGTCTATGTATGTAGATAAATGAATGAATGAAAAGAGAATAAAGGAGGATAGGAGGTAGGTTCGATTGAAATATGAGAGAGAAAAAGATTCAGAAAGGTGAAGCCAGGCTTGAACAACGGCCGATAACGTATTAAAATTCCGTTAAAAAGTTTCATATTATGTGCTCGCGAAAAGGTTAATTTTCGTATAATAGGCGGTCAAGCGATCTCGATTTGAAGAAAGGAATTCCCTAATTTATATATATATATATATATATATATATATATATATATATATTGATTTATTTATTTATTTATTTATTTATATATATAGGTCCTTGGATATATGAGAATGAGGAAGCAACCGGATGGAATATCAGCCACTGCGACAAAATAAGATTCCAAATCCTCTTCTTATCATAAAGTTTCGTAGAAGAAGTACCGAAGAGAATTCTATGATTCTAACTACTCTGCGTGGTACTTGGGGAATTTTTGAATTATCAAATTGATTTATGCTAACGTCGCTCGCATTCATTTCATCGATCATATTCCTACGAAACTCCATAGTTTCCCCTTTCGAAATTCGAAAGTCATTACAATTCTGAAGTTTACAGGCGACAACGTCGCTTAAGGGACTGCCGAAGACGATTTTTATCGTTCGTGTCCAGAATATGAGTTAAATTATTACAAATTTTAATTTATTATGTCCATTACTTACGTTGATTTTACGCTGCTAGGCGAAAAATTTTAAGCAAATACGTCGAACGCCACGGACGTGAGACGACTTTTAAAACTTTAACTATAGTTTTTTATTATAAACTTTCAATAAATTTCGCCTTTCCGTGCCGTACATAGCTTCACTTTGATATTAGTAACAATGCAGGATATTATTTTTTATCATTATTAAATTTTATTATATTTAAATGAAAATATTATTATAAAAGATTTATTATTTTTTATTATATAAATATCGGGACAAAATTAAACTTTAAATTTTAAACAATAAAAAAAAAGAATTAAATCAATATTCCAACATTTCATAAATCTTATAATAGAAAAATCGCAATATATATAAATATATAATATTCCTCTATGGATAAAGAAAAACCTTACAACACATCTATGAATAAAAAAAAATTCTGAAATAATACAAACAAACGTCGCACATCGACTACGCATAATTTTTAAAACTATATATATATATATATAAGTGCATTTACATTTTCTCCCTGCTTTGCAACAGGGTCACCGGAAGGAGCTATCTGTCCTCCTGCCCAAGTCCTATACGTTCAAGAAAATCCGTATTTGCATTAACGAGCTTAGAAATACGTAATTTTCCATCGCCCAGATAAGTGATATTATACAACGAAATCTCTTTAAATTTCCATATGTGTGTGTGTGTGTGTGTGTGTGTGTGTGTGTGTGTGTGTGTGTGTGTGTGTGTGTGTGTGTGTGTGTGTGTGTGTGTATGTATGTATGTATGTATGTATGTATGTATGTACCTACGCGCGTACGTATTTATGTAGGTATGCACGTACGTGCGTACGTATGCACATTGTATCCATATGTTTAGCAAACGTTTACGTGCACAAATTTCCCTTTGCAAGGCATGCCTTTCTTTGATTCAATCATCTCTGAAGTCTTAAATATAAAATAATTAACGAACGAAGGGACTGAGCAAAAAGGTAGATATATATATATATAGATGTCCTTTGCCCTCCATTGCCTTTTAATTAATATACATATATACATATAGATCGCTGGTAAAAAAGATCGCGTCGAATGAAAAATAAAACATTAAATGCCGGCTTATAAGTTCCCGTTCGTGGTTTCAGGAGAACGAAAAATAATATTAAACTTATGAAGAGAGGCCCTCAGCAGCTTGGAGAACCTACGAGAGGTCCTGAAAAATTCGGCGAGGCCAGTACTGAAAAATGTCTCCTCCCCCGTGAAAAGTCCCAGGAATCGGTGCGAGCGCGGTTCGAAGGGAGTAGAGCCTAATAGGAGCTCGCCCTCTCTCTCTCTCTCTCTGTCGGCCCGATTCGCAAGACGAAAATAGAGAACCACGAGCGCATGGACTTAGACAGGTTCCGAGAGGGGATATGGAAGGGGTGGTAGGGAGCAGGGGGCGGGAGGGTGGTCCGAGAACGAGGAAGAGGAGCGTATCCAAGCGATATATATATATATATATATATATATATATATATATATATATATTGAGGCTGTATATATATGGTTAAAGCGGCTCTGCGAGATGCCAGCGAGAGAGAGAGAGAGAGAGAGAAGAGAGAGGAGCCGGCGCGAGGACTCGAGACCGGCGCGCACGCACGAGAGAGAATCCGGACTTAAAAAGAGGCCTCGCGGTCAGTTCGCGTGTAATACACACGCGCGCGCGCGCGCGGGAGCTCACGCACACAAGCGTATAATGTATGGTATACACAATTACACAGACTGGCCGCTCCGTCCCTTTAACTCTCCCGCCCGCATATATAGAATTATACGGGACAGCCTTTAACCGGCCGACCGCCCGCTCGCTCGCCTCCTACTTCTCCTCCTCCTCTTCCTCCTCCCTGGTCCGTCGCATACACATATAGCCTACCCTCGTTCCTCAAGGACTAGCGTATATATATATATATATATATATATATATATATATATATATATATCCGAAATACCTGCGCGCCATGGCTGCTAGGACGCGACAAAAACAGCATATATATAGACACACACACATATCGAGGGGAGCAAGATAATGGCCCAAAACCTATATATATATATGTCTATACGACCTGATTAAACTACACAGCCGATCGAGAGATCGGAATCGAAGGTTATCATGTGGCTGCATGTGTATGTGAGGTGCGAGGCTATGTATAAAAGCAGATAAAAGGCGCCAG
>JACCIC010000163.1:727500-760000 GCA_018907035.1 Sycobia sp. Sy_11 | reverse complement strand
TATAGTATATGTATGTATGTATATTGTATATGCATATATATATATATATATATATATATATATATATATATATATATATATAGAATACCTGGTTTCTTTTGGATGTTTATGCCGAAAGAATTTATATGTATAGACCTATACAAGAGTATAAGGAGAGCAAATGAAATGGTATACTTATATATGCTTTTAAAGTATGTGCGTACATAAGGCTACTGCCTGAATCTTAACGACCACGGGTGAGCTTCATTTTCCCGAATGGACGTTTGCCGAAACATGCAATTTTTGATTATTAGTTTATTTTTTTTTTTTTTTTTTGTTTAAGAAACATAAGTTTCCAACCTGGTATGAGCTCAAAATTGCTTGTACCTAGCTTTTTATTCTATAATTTAAACATATAAACTACCTATCCATCGTCAGTTCTATCTTATTTATGTATATACATATATTTTTTTTTGTTTTTATTTATTTATTTATTTTTATTATAACTCTCATTAATATATATCTAAATTTACTGAAAACAAAATTTACATGCAATTTAAAAGTCACATCAAATCGAAAAAATAATTAATCTTCCAATAAATCAATAAAAAAATTGTATATTTCGGAAAATTTTTCCCTATGCATCATTTGATCAGTCACTATGCGGCATCGCACAGATCTATTTTGTAAATTTTGAGCATGGATATATATATATCAATAAGTATGTGTGTGTGTGTGTGTAAAGAATATAAAATGTGTTTTTATTTATAAGAAGTTTTTATTTTTCAGAATTGAAAAAGTACGATTTGTTGTTCATTCTCCAACCCGAAGCCAAAAATACAGATGTCCGTTCCAAAAATACATCTCGATCTTCGAAAACCCTTCAAAATTGACCTCAATATCAATTTAAAAACGACCTCTATAATTGATCCATTGTCGACTTTTTGTTTAAATAACTCGGTATACTTTGACGTCGTTTTGAGTCGATCGAATAAAATATGGCTCACCACATGTATAATTTTGTATACAATAATGAGAAAAATTTCGGATAAATATTACGATAGGTGTCAAGGACGCATGGGTTATGAAATAATACTATTTTTTTTCTTTAAACAGATGTTGGAATATATCTATGGAAATAGTTTCGTTAAGATCATACTGCAGCTCGAATGCTGTATTTCTCACATTACCAAATCAGCGAGCGGGTTTTGTAGAAAAGCGGAGGCACTGCGTCCGAATGCTCTGGAATCACACTAGAAAGGTTAAACGTTAAAGAAATGGCATGACAATATACATCCCCATGGGAAACATTTTAATCATTCTGTTCTCTGGGGTATCTGATGAAACAACTATCCTGTATTAACTTGTTTCGGAAAGTTGCTCATCCTATATATATATATATACATGTCGTGTGTGTATATATATATATATATATATATATATATATATATATATATATATATATTGTATGAATATAATCTAATATAAATCGATCATTCGATAGGAATGAAAATTTAAAGTGCGAGATCTTTAAAAGAAAAAATTTCTTCTTTCAGTATTGGCTAAAAGTGAAAAATGATGGTGGATACTGATTTACAAAAGAATTTGACGAAACAACCGATATAAATGACTATTTGACAAAATAAACTTAATTTAGAAAGATGATATACCTATTATATTAGTAAATATCAACACATCGATACATAATTAATGTAAAGATATTGTTAATGATGCGTATATACATCCTATTTCATAAAGCTTCGGATATGCGTATTTAATCCTCTGCCTCTGAAATGGGCGGATCTTCATAATTTTGGATGCCTATTATTTATTACGAAATCGCTGTCAGAAAATTTAGGATATACTATTTCCATAGCATCGGGTTCCCTTCTTCCAAATGTTACGCACAGATGTAAGCCGAATGATAAAATTCAAAGGATCCAGAAGTCTGTCAGATGTATACGGATGACGGATTTGATCCCGATCGAGCGAGCTAATTCTGATGAACACGAAAATTAGCCCTGCGCAGCTTGGAAACCTGGCGCTCTCCTAGAGTTCAAGTTTACGAGATACGTATTGCACTTTCATTCGTACTCATATAATTATAGTACCTCCCTTGGGTACAATGGGATATAATGCGCAATACGAGAAATTTTTGAACCACCATCTTTGGTAAACGGATTCGAAGAACAATTGACATTTGCAGGAAAAATTTTGTAACGAACTTATGATTCGCAAACGTATATAGTTTCTTAGCTAACTGTTTGCTCTAAAATTTGGTCAATCTTATTGATACTTTATAGTTACATGATTGCATCTGCTTACGCTAATCTCTATAAATTTAATACCGAACTTCAATCTACAATCATTAACAAACTAAAGATTGTTGAGCGCAAGTTCATCGACACTTTTAGGCTTGAAAATTTATTCTTTATTCGAAGCCCATCCCAACACTAGAGTTTTTCATTTAAAAAAGCCTCTAAATATACAAAATGTATAATGGAATCAAGAAAAAGTTCCAATCGAAGCTGTAAGAAAGCTAAGAAAGTATTATATCTTGGATATAAGAAAAATTTGAAGGTCCTAAAACTTTGTATGCCTCATTTAGGTAGTGATTAATGTTAATCTAAACCAATCTGGATGAGAATCAATCATCCATGTCGGATAGTCTATCAACTATGAAATTCATTTTTATAAAAAATAGTCAAAAATAAATAAATTCATTCTAAATTTAAGATTTCATTGTATATTTATTAATTCTTGAGAAATTTATAAATTTGCATATCGTATAAATGTCTGTAATTAGTTATTTACTTCAGAAATTTCCGTAAGAGCAAAATAAATCCGTAAAATCCGTCACCTAAAATACAGGTAGCCTAGACAGGCCCAGGGTGACTCCTGGTTACGTGCCTGTACAGAGCCACTAGTCAGTTGGCAGTTTCACTGACTAATGCCTGACAATTATCTCTGGTTACCGGAGATTATTTCTACTCGGGTAAGATTGCTCCGCTTGAGTATTATTATGCACGCCGCACTCATCACTAGCAAATCGCTTCCTTATCTTTATTATTTGCCGTTTGTATTATCGGACATTGTTTTGTCCTCGAATGAATTTACACCAAGCCGAACCCGCTTGTTTTTTTGCCGCCGTCGAATGAATTTGTAATTAAATTTTCGCAATTCTCCCTCAAAAATTCATCTACGCGTAGACAAGCTGTCGTGCTCAAGCGGATACTCGCCCCCTCCCTCGTCACCGGAGAGGAAAAAAGCGAACTTTCGAGAGAAACTGGATATGCAAAATAAAAGAATCGCCATTGCAATTTTTCGGGAAAAACGAGGCACCAATCATCGCTCCTGTATAATATATACCGATGCTCCCGATCGATGGCATGACGAATTCGAAAGGGCGCGCACATGTGTCTGTGTGTGTGTGTGTGTGTATGTACGTATAAACCGCGGTACGCGTCCAGACAGTCGACCGCGCGTCGGGCTCGCCGGTCCCCGGCATCAATCAGCGTCCGCGCAACAATTAATCGGAAGCCCGCCGTCGCGCTCGCGCGCGACGATGGAAAAAGTTAGGTGGAGGCCGTCGCCGAGCATCTTCCTCCCGCCGCCCCCCTCTCTTTCTCCCTCTCTCTCTCACCCCCCCCCCTCGTATACGCGCTCGCGCGGGGGAAAGTCTGGCCGGGCGACGCGTCCGAATATAAGAGAGCGCTTCGCCTCTACCCCCCCCCGCGCCGGTTTCTCGGTATCGGGCGCGCGGAATGTTGTCGGGAAGGGGGGGGGGCCGCCCGCCGCCTCGCGATCGGAATACGCGCGTTCCGCTGCGCCCCCTCCTCGCTCCTGCCCGCCACCCCGCGGCTTTTTTACCCGATTCACGGGGCATCGGGCCTCCTTGATAATTGCCCCGCGGCGACGACGACGACGACGACGACAAGGACCACGACCGAGCGAGCGACGCGGGCATCGTCCCCTTTGCCGCCGGGCTTTTTGTATTATATACGAGACGCGACGGCGGTCGGTATATAGAATTCCGCGGACCCTCCCCTACGCCGAAAACAAATGCTTGTTTTATGTATAGGTGGGTGGGACTGGGAGGGTGAGGGTGGGGGGGGGATTCGCGTGATTGTCGCAACGGATTCGCAAGCAGCGCGCGGATCGATGCACATCTCGGCAATTAGTCGGGTGGGCCGATTGGCTTTGAATTAAAAGGAAAAGCTGTCTCTCTCTCCGATGAAGAATCCGTATAAAGACCAAAAGGACCAAAGGATGCGCAAGAAGTTTATCTGGATTGATAATGATTGTTATCAGTAAGATATAGATATAAATATGTAAATAACACTTGGTTAGATTCACAATGATATCATAGTGATGATAATATCATAGTCAAACTAACCAAACATTATTCACATATTTATATATTTATATTTTTTTTCGATTATTAACTATGTTTCAGCGAGTCATATAATAAGCAATCAATTGTTTTAAAATTCAGTGATTGTTATGGACTAAGTAAATTTTACGTATTAGAAATATGTATTGATAGATCAAAAATTTGGAGAATCAATTAGGTCGATGATATAGTTCTTTTAGAAAAATGTAAAGAAGCATTATACAACGCCCTAAGGTTTGAATGGTATTTCAGAAGAACATAGTTAGAGTTAAGTACAAAAAACTCCCAAAGTACTACTTTTTGAAAAGAATAGCAGGATGAAAGTTAGGATATGGAAATGGAATAAGATAAAAATATTGAGGAGGTAAAGGAAAAATTAAAAAAGTAAAAAAATAACTCGATTGAAAATCATTTAAAAGAGTTTCAAAAGAAGCACATATAGTCAGACGAAAGGAGTACAGAAGAGCTCTCGTTTAGAAAATCATTGATGAAAATAAATGGACTATTTAGATCTCTGGTCGAATCGTTAGTTTGGCATCGTTCTGAAATCTGGAGTTGGAAAATAATGATAATTTTAAATATTATAAAAAACAAATTATATAAAATGGATGATGGGCCTTACCGAGATGTTACTGATTGGTTTTAGAGGATACCAAAAAAATATTAGTTAATTTAAAGAGACGTAAAAAGAGCAATAGTATTTGAAATAGATATAGGCAAAAACGTTTGTTTACTATGGGTAGGGATAAAAGAAAAAGATTAAGTGTAAACAAAGAATATGTTAGTAAATTATATTTACAATTGTGCAAAGGTTATTTTGGAAGAAAAAATTGAAATCTCAAAAAACTGTGGAACCAAAGAATCAATGGTAACAGAAGTACCCGATTATTTAATGGAAGCTTATGAGTTAAAGACAGAATTATACCAGCTATAGATCTCGCATTAGACGATGAAGAAAAAAATAAATCAATATTGTTTAAACGATATGAAACAGGTAGACTTTGTCAATTGTAAGAGTGTGTCAAGAAAGAACATAGCTAAAACAAGGCAAATTAGCGGATGTATTGAACTAAATTGCAAGAGGACTGTGTATTAAAAAAATCTAATGTAATAACAAATGTAATAGGATTTTTAGTTTTATGTATTCTCCTAATAAAGTTGATCGACGACTCGCATAACACCTGGCGCAACATTAATCAATACTAGAATAGGTATAAAGCCCTCTTGCTTCTTTTATACTGTTCCACCATTTTCCTAGGTTGCGATATGTCAAATGTAAAAAATACGTCGATACGTAGAGTTAGCATAAGAAGTCCTTAAATAATCGTACTGTAATAAATAAAACGAAGATTCGTGTAGATGCGTATTTTTATATGGATATGTTATTAGAAATATTCTTCAAGGATCTGAAATTATGCTGTTTCTACGTTTAACGATTTAAATATTGGCATTAGTGTGTTAGGACAAGTATAAATAAATAAAACCGCACCAGGTTACGTGTAATATAGATATAAACGGCCAAATCCAACGTACTTTAAAAGATTCGGTGTAACTAGGTAAATTTATCTCATTAAAATATGTCTTTTTGCCAAATTAAACGTTTGAATGATGAAATTGACGTATAAATGTATATATATATGGAACATTTTAATATTTTTTATCATGAGAAAATGACAAGATATGATTAATTAATTAAGTTAGTTAGATTGGTTATTTTCTGAATACGACACCATTAGTATACTTAAGGAATACAATCCTAAAGAATAGGCCTTGTTTTTTAGTTAAATTTATTTGTAACACAATGTGTATGTTGAATTGTTAGAGATGTCTTTATACATGCCCAATACAAAATTCCCTTAGTATCCTATAGAAATTAATATAGAACTTCGGCTGAGGGAAATCAATGTACCTAAAAAAAAAAAAAAAACGCAAACTTATGAGCAAAGTAAAAATTTTTTCGTGAGTGCATAGGTCATCTTAAATTTTAAATTTAAAATAAAAATTTTGATTCATCAAATCTGGAATTATGAAGAAAATAAATTCTAAGAAAGTTATTGTAAAAACCATCTTTCCGTGAAACTTTTATGAATGACCGGATTATATTAGTGTGTGTATTGATGAAGCGTATCATCTTTGGGTAATTTATCCCAATTTCTCCAATGTTTCCACAAGCCTCGTTTAGTAATCGAGTTAAAAACCAAAATAAAATTACGTTTAGGATCCAATCTTTATAGTATTTGATTTAAAAAAAAAAAAAAAAAAAAAAACTTGACCAATTTAACAATAAGACAAAAATATATATTGGAAAATACGTGGGTTGTTAGGAAAAGGAAAGGAAATCTGGAATGTGCTCACGGAATTCGTCGAATATCGATGGTCACAACTACGTCAGAACGGATAGGACGAACTTCCACGCCAGTAGTTCCATTCGCGCGTCCATCATCTCGTCACGACCAATCGAACATCCCGCTCGTTGATTTTCTCCACCGACGATCCGATCGTCCGGCATTACGGACGCACAGCCCGACGCCCGTACACATCTGCACGGATAGCGCCAACCTATACACGGAGCAAGCCTCTGGCTCACGGCTCCCCTGCGCGCGCGAGAGGCAATTTCGCGCTCGCGGTGTTTCCTTCGCGAGACGGACCCTCGCGCTCGAAATACATGCGCACACGGCGCGCTCGGGGGAGGACTTTTATCGAGCAACGCGCGCGCGATAACTGCTTCCGCTCCTCTTTGATAAACTCGCGGCTCGGCTCGCGGCTCGCGGCGTTACGTTACAAATATTACACTGCCCGGCCTCGCTCGCGTACGCCCGCTCCTACCGCGAGTGTATATATGCGCGCGCGGGTGTGTGTGTGTGTGTGTGTGTGTGTAGTACACGTAAAATTCAATATAATATACACATATATGCGCGTGAAAGAGAAGCGACGAAGGTGCGCGTATTGCGCGAGGCTACTTCGCGCGTATCCTTTTCGCCCTCGTTTAATAATTGTTTACGATACTTGACGATATATATATATATATATATATATATATATATATATATATATATATATATATATATCATACTATAAGCGTACAATAATCGTAAGACTCTCCCTCGTCCGACGAACCCCGCCCCCCTCCAGCGTATACGATTTTACTATGCTCGTAATCTGCATACGATGCGCGAGTACGCGCGTACGCACCGTAATACGCGCGAAAAAGTAAACAGCGCGTGTGTGTACAACGATGGGGGATGGGGCGACGAGGGGGGTTGGGTGGGGGGGGCGGAGGAAGCGAGTGAACCGTGCGATGCGCGATTACGGTACGTCGCGCGTCTTGGAGTTATTACATGTGCGGCGAGGTGAGGGGAAAGGCGATGCGGTAGGTTCGTGCGAAATCAACGGCGAGAGAGGGGAGGGGGGGGTAAAGAAATAGAGATAGATAGATAGATGTAGTTCGGTTCATGGACATAGATAGGCAGTGATGTAGATCGCTAGCACAAAATTGGAAGCGCGTGAATGTGTAGGAAATTCTATGAAAATAACTTAATCATAAGCAGAAAAAAGGTGTTATAACACTACTCCTTTTTACAGAAAGATCATTGATCAAATCAATAAGCTTTTATAGGTCGAAGCGATTTTCATTGATATAAAGCTGTGAAAAATCAATCTTCTACATTCTCTGTTGGAATTTAGTAGAAGTAGAATATCCGTAACCTTTAATAATTTTATCTGTCTATCAGTTACATAGATCGGAGTCGAGATGAGTAGGATGAAGCAATATATATACATGGACTTCAATTTCATCAGTACGCTTTGTAAAACTACCTGATTGGAAATCCATCCAAATCCATTGAAATTGCTCTCGTTATTGACATTGAAATTGATTTCATTGATTCGCTGAAAATTGAAATTGTACTGAAATTTCATAATAAACGCTGAAATTTCGATGCCCGTTTAACAAAAGTTGAGAATGAGTGCGCTGAAACGTAAGCAATCCACATTGAAATTTTCTAAAGATGCATTAAAAGCTTCTATCATCTATTATCTGTTAAGAATTCTTATGTATAATTTGTACATTTTTAGTTAGTTGATAATTTTTAAGTAACTTATACACACACACACAATGCTGCACCCTATAAATATACAAAACTTTGTATACATTCACATATAGTATCACACATATATATATATACGAAATGCTAATCGTGCTTACATATACCGACCGTGATCAATGATCATGTTTTGCCACTTGCGAGATTGGCCGCATCGTTCGTCAGATTTGCAGTCTCTGCGCTCAACGTAAACCACCATTTATTAAATAAAATCGTTTAATCCTTGATGAAACAAGTTTTGATATGTACTCGAAAGTGTGCACTAAGCAGGAATATAGTAAATCATGTTTTACACGCATTTAGAAAAACTTTATGAACCTTAACTTTCGGGGCATAATCATGAGTATTTATCAACGTTATAAGAATTTCAATGGTCTTCACTGATATTTCATGCGCTAGGTACTAAAAAAAAGTTTATGATATATATATATATATATATATATATATATATATATATATATATATATAGAGAGAGAGAGAGAGAGAGAGAGAGAGAGAGAGAGAGAGAGAGAATCTCTACTTATAGGATATGAACTGCATACCAATATGTATTTACAAAACTTCATATACATTAGTATTGTATAGAATCATAAAATTAGTAAAACATACAGAAAATCCATAGATATTAAAATATATAAATAATTATAGTGATTATCCTAATAACCATAACGACCGTTCCGATTATAACAATAAACGTCTGGTGCAGATTGTAGACTATTTAATTTAATGCAGCTCCTTCTGCTCTTGTAAACTGACGGTAAATTCTTTAAAAGATGACGCATTGTGATACTTCTTAAAGTAGATTTACACACACTCGTTGGCAGAGCGATTCTCTCATAGACAATTCTAATACGAAGAGAGAGAGAGAGAGAGAGAGAGAGAGAGAGAGAGAGATCATATCAAGCATCGCAAGCTCGTAAACGCAAGCTCGCACGGCGAGAGCTTGGATAATAGAGCGATGCCAACGCAGTTTTCTACGGGTAAAAATTACGCTGATCCTTCCGGTCTTCTTGCGGACAGGGCGGATTCTTCGCATAGTTCTGCGCGTCAATTGCGCTGCTATATATATATATATATATATATATATATATATATATATATATATATATATATTATTTGAAAGCATCGCGTTGTCGGGCCGCGCGACGCCCCGGCCGGCCGCGGTGTCAAAAGCGCGGATAACAAAAATCCTGGAAGCGAAGGGTTCGAGTTGCGCTTCTGGATGTTTTTCGTATTATTGTCATTGTTATTATGATTTACGCTCTCACTTGCGCCGCGCCTCATTGGCAGCATGAACTCGCTCGCACGACCAGCGTATCAGGTATTCAAAAAAAAAAAAAAAAAAAAAACCTGATGGAAATTCATTGTCGATGAATTTGTAATACAATTTTACCCGTATGAAAGTCGGTAATTTCTAACACGCGTGACACTTTCCTGAAGCGAGCGATCTGCCGAAATATGTCCTGTCAATTATTGGGATTGGCTAAACTATAATCCGACATCTAATGACAATAATTTAAATTAGAGTAGAGCGAATTTATGATTTTTTTTATTTATTTAGTTTTTTTTAAATAATTAATATGGAACGAAGTATAAGGTAAAATATCTTTGAAAAATAGTTAAAGGACAATGTTTTCATCCAGGTGAAGGAGTAAAATCTTGCCGAAATCAAGAGATTACAGTTTTCATTATTGCTGCAAAGGACGAGAATGAATATTCTAGGTCATAATAGCATGTTGCAAACGCAGCTCATTGTAAGAACGGATAATGAGAATTATTGAAGAAAATTTTGAGAATGCGAAAAACAGCAACATACTTATCTATATGTCTGTGTGATCCTTGTACCTTTAAACTGGATGACCATGTACGTATTCAACGGCAATGGATGATTTACTTGTGACGTCGTAAACCTAAATATCGAATTCCATTTGGATCGCTTGTGATTTCTGAATTTTGGTAATTACTTTCGGACAGGCCGTCGGGTAAGAGCGGTATTGTAAAAAGCAATAACCTATCGTTTGTTTATTAACAAATTTTCCTCATAAACGTTGCGTTCGCAAGAGGATATTATTCGAAAATATTAAAAAAAAAAAAAAAAAAAAAAAAAAGAAGCACACGTAAAATTTTCTCGAAATTTTTGTAACATACACGGAGCCTTGAGATATTGTGTAAAACTGCTACCTCGGGCAACTTCGAAATACAAGCGCATAATGAACCGTTCGGCCATTGTTATTAAAATGCACGGTATAATGTACACGAAACGCGCCGTGTCGTCGTCGCCATAACGACACAGTCTCTCAACATATTGTTCCATTCTTCATTGGGTAGATAACGGCTTCGTAAGGAATATTTCGTTTTTGATCTATAAATGTGTTGAAAATAAAAAAAAAAAAAAAAAAAGGAAAAAAAAACAACCTCGTGAGTCACGATCACTAATCCCAAGACACAAGGCTGACAATTTTCCCTTTACAATTGTACAGAAACGCGAGGCTGAACTTTTTTGGCCATTATTCAAATCCTGGGTTAAATCTAAATGAAAAAGGAAAAATTTCTTTATATAGAAAATTTTTCACTATCTCCGTATCTCGGCCACCATCTCGCTGACGGCGTTCCTTTATATCTCGATGGTCTTTAACTCTACCTATCTCTCTCTTTCTCTCTCCCTCTATGTTCTATCCTAACATTTTATTTTCTGAATATCGATTCTGCCATCTCTCTAATGCGAAAATATATTTTACAATCAGCGATTTATTTACGTATGTCACGAGTAGAATCACGTGGCCTTAGGCTCAAAATAAATCTAATGAATTGAAATTAAATGAATTCACGCCCCTAGTTCTCTCCTTATAGCGCACTCAATTATATACATCTTTAGGCGCCAATTGGTTTCCGTTTCCCATCGCGTTGCCTCATAATGCGCTCGATCAATCAAATGTAAGCATCATAACACACCTCGCTTCATATATATATATAGAGGGAGGGAGAGAGAGAACGTATAGTACGGAATCGCCTCTCCGCTTCCACCTTCGCCTAGTGTGTATGGCGTTTGTGCGTGTACAATCTGCACGCGTAAACGCAATCTCTGATGTCATTGTGCCTCGTCCAGTGTAGCGCTCCGCGTAATGCACATAACATACGCTCAGCTGTTAATTACCCACGTAGAATCTGAAATGAAAAACTTATTTCTACAGTAAATTATATTAAAAATTAAAAATAAAAATAAAATAATAAATAAAATAAAATAAAATAAAAAATGAAGAACCAAACTCGGTTTGGTCAGGTTGTCCTTTAGTAACATAGAATAGTACTTTTATTAATTTTATTTTATTTTTATTTTTAATTTTTTGATATAATTTATTGTAGTATTAAGTTCTATTTCAGATTGTTCGCTGATGAATATAGACAAGTACAGTCTGACTGTCATTATTTTATTATAATATATTATATTACAAAGACTGTAAGACCGATTAAAAAATATTTATTAATTGAATTCAGAACAGTCGACGTAGGCACAATTTTTAATTCTAATATAAAAGTCTAAATAGGTACTGAAATTTCATCCCAATACGTAGCTCGAGCGCTTACTCATTATACCTACCCCCATCAGCGCTGCGGAACTCCTCCATCTTCCACCCCCGCGGTCATGCTGGTTATGTCGAATTGTATAATATGTATATATACATGTACGTATGCATATTAATATACATGGAAGAACCTTATAATACCGAGAAAAACGTCGCGACGACGTCCGCGAACTTCCATTCTTATGTGTGTGTGTGTGTGCGCGCGCACATTGGTAAAGACGCGCGCTCCGATGTGGGTTACACACAGGTTAAACTTACACCCGGGGCCACCCTGGTAGCCGCTGGAAGCTCCTCAGACTGCTGTGCGGAATTGACCGGCGACCGTGTGTTGCATATATTGAATATACTCATATGTGTGTGTGCGTGAATGCGTGTGGCCCAGTCGAGGACCTGGCAACGATGACGGATCTCTTACTCTCCTCTACCCTTTCGCACTCTCTTTCGTTCGGGCTTTTTCCATTTTTTCTCTCGCGATATATATATATATATATATATATATATATATATATATATATATATATATATGTGTATGTATATATATAATACTCTCGGCGCGCTCGGATCCCTTTTCTCTCCTGGTCATAATATGGACTCCGCGCCTCTTGCGCGGGCTCGCTGCATTTATGTCACGCATTTTCATCTTTTCATTTTGCACGCGACCGTCGCCACACCTCTTGGATGCGTGATTTATTAGTGCGGGGGCGTTTTGTCCGCCGCAAATTGAATCCCGCGCGTCCACGTAATATACACTTCGTAGAAAATAAATGTGTGTACATGCGTATTGCCGATTTGTATAATACATAGTAAATGGCAGGTTTGCTTCTAATGCATACAGACATTTACAACGCGCACGCCTATACGTGTAAGCTACCCTCCTCGTAATAAGATATATATATATATATATATATATATATATATATATATATATATATGCATATATATATCTGAGTGGTACAGGAAAACTTGCCACCTCACATTTTTCTCATGTATGACCGAGAAATAGGTCAAAAAGATTACCTTGAAAGCACTAATATTTAGAGATCTTTATCAGAGAAAGTATATATATATATATATATATATATATATATATATATATATATATATATATATAAACACCTTTGTGCTCCGATTTTTTTCCTTCTCAGTCCAGCTAAATGGTCGCCGGTTGATATTGAATTTCTATATGAATCGCGCTTAAAGCGAGCTTTACACAAGTTTACACACAATGAATGCCCCAAATAACACTTTTTTACTATAGTTTATGACATCGAACACATATATAATATATATGTATATGTATATATATACACACAGATCTATAACTCTAAATCATTTTTTTCTCTCTTACTTTCCTCCTGTTTGTCCGTGAAACGTCGATTTACCTAGAAGGGGGTCGGCGAACTGGCACCCCCCCCCGGGGGGGGAGGCCAATAATTCGACTGCATCCCAAGCGCCAGATGGACATTTGGTACACATCTGCAAGACATCGGGTGCGTAAGACGGACTCGTCGTCGCCGAGCTATGCTACAAGGACGGCAAAGCCCGCGGTGGGCGCCTGCTACGACGTTTATTGCACGTATAGCTGCCGAGGGGGGGGGGGCAGGGAGAGGCCAGTACAGCGCAGATGCTCGCGTGCGCGGGTGCGACGATCCGCCGTAAAATCGGACTCGAGAAAGTCCCCCCCCCCCACACACACCCCTGCGCCCCATTCGTCAATAGCACCTTCGTCGGGCGCGCGCGCGCGCGCCCGCGTTACCCCCGGTATTGGCGGCCTCTTAATTTGCTCCCCTGGCCCCGATTGATCCGTACGCGTATAATAATCCGTATAGTCGAAAGACTTGCCTCCCATGGGAATTGTGTATCATTTTGTATTATAAGCAGAGCTGGTGCGTACGTTTTTGATTTTAATGCTTCATATACTCGCTCGTCGACAACGTCAATTTTCGTCAATTGAAAATTCTGTATATTTTTTTAAGCTTATAATTTTCATTCTTATTTCATATGTATTATTATACATATTCTTATAATGCTATTTTATGAAATTCTTAATATAAGTATCCATATATAAGATTGTATATCTACCGAAAAACAGTTTGTAATTTTATATATAAAATCTAGTACAAATATATACAATTTTCCATTTCTTACAAACATTTATTAAGCATAAAATATAAACACATAGATTCTTTTTCGATAAAGATTTTTTTTTATAAAATAATAGGTTTTTTAAAGAATTTCGATAAATTATTGAAAAATATGTAGATATATGTGTATATTTCAACATTTGATCAATAGTTATCTTTACGATGATTATAATGTATTAAACTAAAGCGTTTATAAGCGAAAATTTTCAGCGCTTGGGAATCTTTTTTACATCACTCTAACCTCAAAATCACAAATGTCACGTGGCGTAAAAAATTCGTTCCATACGAGTCCGAAAGCGGCCTTTAACCTAATACGACTTTTACCTGGATTTTGCCAAAAATTTCGACACATTTTCCGGGCGTTAATTACGATAATCGTTGTGGCCATTGGCGGATACGAAAAATTCTGGATGTTTCGTATTGAAATGGCAAAACTAAGAAAAAATCTCACAAAAAAATGTTTCAAACAAAGTATGGTAGGACGAGTAAACTCTTTTTTTTTTTATTTGTTCTATGTAGAAATCGGATAAATATATACATATAAAGAGCATAAAATTTTTTACAATTCGTCCAAACATCGTCGATACTTCATGGGGTCCCGAGACGGGCATTTTACTTGAAATGTAACACTTTCACCGAAAGATCATATAGATCAAAAAAAAAAATATATATATTTATCCTTATAGGATCTGTATTTTTTGGAAATGTCGTTTTCATTTTTAGCTTTTTTCGTTAAATTCGAAAATCATCCAAATTTCCGCTAAAGTTCGCCGTTATATATCAGCACCAGAACACGCAAGTATTTCGAGGATGGATGCTTTATGGACGACATTTGTATATAAATGTATAGAATTTTTTTCACTTTCACGTTTATCCTCCGTTAAAAAGAGCCGGCCGAATATTTTGGCTCTTGAATTAGCCGAGGAACGGTCATGTCGCTTTACAGAGACATACATTGCGGCTGACCCATCAATTGGCGCGTTCAACGCACGAACGACGCTGCGCGCAGTACCGAGTGCATAGGTGGCGAGTGCGGGCGTTAATATGTGCGCGCGAGAGAGTGCGTAGTGTGTCATTCGACCGATGGTCCCTGCCACAGACACTTTTTTTTTCGCGCAAGGTGTACAGAAGAGATGAGGTCTCCGTTAATGCTAAATACATCGCGCGGAAGTTTCGAATAGAGAAGCGCGACAATGCTTATAATAATAATAATGATAATAATGATAATAATAATAATAATGCAAAAATGACGACCGCGCACTTGGACCATCTCCTTTCAATATAAATGTTCTTCCCTCCTGCTCGCACCTACCCCCCCCCCCGCGCCATTCGAGCCCCGCCACATCCGTGCGCAGTTACGTATACTATTCTCTTCCACTTTTTCCACCCGCGACGTTCACGCGTCGCGCAAATGCATAAAATGTAATTGAAGAACTCAGCGGCGGCCGCGGCGTCGGTCGGTTCGCCTCGCGCTCTCGCGTACGTGGGAGGTGGAAGGAAGGAGACAGGGACAGAACCTTTTCATTCACCTTTGCACATATACATATGTGCGCGCGCGCGTGCGTGCGCGTGTGTATGTGTGTGTGCGTGTATGCGCGTAAGCCCACAGTATGCGTGCATGCGTACATTGGAACTTTTTTTTGTACTTACACACACACACACACACACACACACACACACACACACACACACACACACACACACACACCTTTTGTTTTTCCTGGCTCACTTCAGCTTGAGCGATGCCGATGCCAACGCGACGCGACACCCGCGCGTACGTTTGTCGCCGTGAGAAACTCGGTCTCTCGAATAGTACATGTAGATATATATATATATATGCACTTCGTCGTAATCGCAAGTTTACGCGATACCCCGCAAATCTATATGTGTATATATATAAGAACGTGCGTACAACTATAACATTATAACGATTATGCAGTCGTTTCGATATATATATTATTTGTCCCCTTCTCTCTTCTCTCTCTCTCTCTCTCTCTCTCTCTCTCTCTCTCTCTCTCTCTCGCTCTCTCGCTCTCTCTACTGATCTTTGCCACGGCTTTCTTCGCGTGGCAGTTACTGAACTGATTTAGAATCTATATATATATATATATACATATAATACAGTAATGGGATTTGTTGTTTTTCTTAATACTGAAGCGGAATTTTACGCGATGCGTTTATAAAAAAATGCATTGATAAATAATTGTTATTGTATAAAAATATACTGTCCAGTTCAATTCATATAGTATAATGTTCACTTTAAATTTAAAATCATGAAAAATGCACTAGCCTGAAATAACAGTGAAATTTTCACTGACAAATCAGTCAATATCTTTAGACTTATATATAAATATCTACAGTGCAAATCGTGATTCGACAAAGTAAATTGTCACGTAGTTATTGATTTACCCACGGCTACCAGTAAAAAATTCGACTCTTTTTAAACAGTAGATCCATTTGAAATAAATAAAAAATTTACATAGTAGAACTCCATGGATTTCCAATCATTTCTGATATTTTCGTACGGAGAAATTTTGCTCTCGATAATTATATCTTATATTTTATATAATACGTATATTAATTCGTTGACAATGAAATTTTCAGACTCCACTTGTTTTTCATTCATCTTTAATATAACAGAGGCTTTGCAACGTGTCATCCCGAATTTACGTCTCTACTTGACATGTAAATATACAGCAATTCGTACCCACACACACGCGCGCGCGCGCGTACGGGTACAATAAGATTAAACGAGTTTCACTCACTGTAAATAGGTAGATTTTAATCACACTTCGCCGGCTTACCCAAACATTTGCCACAGTAGCATATTATATTATATATATATATATATATATATATATATATATATATATATATATATATATATAGTTTTAACATTTTAAACTTGTAGATTTTCATGAAAAAAAATTATACCGAGGCTGACGCAAGCTGCTCTAGTTTTAGCATCGTATATTTTATTGTATCAGTGTAATTTATAAGTAGTCTGCTGGTATATTGCTTTTTTTCTTCTTTTTTTTTTGTTGTATACGTATAATATCGAGCGGTTCAACGACGTTCATATATATATATATATATATGTATATACAGACATTTAGCTCAAACGAAATTTTTCTTTTCATTTTTATGCATATCGTATATGGATATATTATACGGTACGATAACAGCTTTAAATGGAATGGAAGAAGAAAAACTGCTCGGGAGCAAATATTCATATATAATTATATTTTCTCTCTTATTATTTCACTGTGACGTTCGGTTGGATTTTTTTTTTATTTTCAATTTAGAACGTAATTAGGAGACACTTGATGATACAGCGTCGCTTCCAATAATTTAGTGTTGTGCGTGACTTTTAAATATCAGCGAGAATCCGCATGTGTATGATTTTCTTTTTCAGCTCTTTAAATACGAGTACTTTTTAATAGCTGTATACACGGTAGATCGTGAAATGATAGTTATCTGTAATAAAATGTACAACGAATGCTTCAAAACGAGTATAATTATAATCAAACTGGTCAGTTTAAAAATTTAACTTCTACAAATGCTCGTTCATATCGCAATTCATATTGTTGCGTATTGAGAGGAAAACTCTGATAATTTCTAGCGCATTTACAATACAAAATAATGGGGTGACCCTTCGTTGTAATATATAACTATATTACGTATAGGAAAAGTAATGTTTAAAAACGTGTTTTGTTTTTTCTATAAAAATCTGATTGAAAAACGTTCGTTGTTTTCAAAAAGCATTCAACTCAGGAATGTGGGAGCCTGTAAAATTAGTAAATCGGTTATATTGTGACGCATCTCACACTTTATCTCCTGAACGATGGGACAGAATTTTGAAACTTTTCATATCTTCTTTAGCGCCGCGCGCTTTTCCTTAACGTTTTTTTTTTTCGTTTTTTTTTTATGTTTGCTTGTTTTCAAGCCAGTAGTTTTTTAGCCCTAAATAGGCTATGCCCTCATAGAAAAGATATAATTATTATATCGGAATTATTCGTTAAGAATTTCAATCATAATATTAGATTCGATATGTGCGTTAGTTTTTATTGGAGAAAAACGTGCTTAGCGACACGGCGCGGGCGCAGATGCTTCGCCGTGGAATATACTTCGAGGTGGAATTTTTGAAGTGTACGTAAAAAAAAAAAAATTAAGAGAAAGAAAGAAATTCAACGACAAAGAAAAGAATGATATCGATGTGAAATTTAATAAGCTTTGTAAAATAATTTTTTTCTCCTTGTTTTCTAATTCTCTGAGTATTTTTCAATAATTCTTTTCCATTGTTATGAAAAAAGTAGCAGGCTTTCAGATTTTGAAATCGTAATGATTACGGTCCGAGCTCCTGTGTAATTTAAGCAAACGATAGTTTCTGGAATATTTTCGTTGATTTTCCAGAAAACGAACCAATGAGAAATGACCAGTCGTCTGGTTTTAGGTGAGACCTAATACACGATTCTGGTAAAAATGACGCTTCGAAGAAATGGATTTCGGAAAAAAAATTTATATATCCTTCGTTGCACGATCCTCTCCGATACTTTAACCCCCGCAAGATCTCGACTTCGAAAATTTTAATTTTTTTTTTTTTTTGTAACATTGTGCGCGTGTTTAGAGATGATATATTGCCCGCAAATTATAAAAACAAACTCACTAACGATTCCCTTCCCCTCCCTCATAATATTAGATATTTATGCATGTATTACATTATATATATAATCCTTGCCATCGACAAAATATTTATCGAGAAAAGTATATAAAAATAATGATAATTCTTGTATATGAAACAGGTTGTCAAGCGTTATATATGTAGAATTGACGTCTAAAATATATTTGACCCCTCGGCGTCCAAACGTCGGGTCGGCCGCGCCAATCATCCGCGGAATTTCTAAATTCATATGTGGCCGCCCGCTCTATCCTTTATATTAGTCCCTTTTCTACTCGTTATACATATATAATATATATATATATATATATATATATATATATATATATATGCGTGCGCGGTCTGTGGGAATCTCGCGGTTGTCGAACCTAATGTGCGCTGGGCTCCGTGAAAACGGTGTCGCAATATATATATATATATATAATCTCGCTGGTTTGCTAACTCGCTGTTAATGGAAAGAGGCAGAAGGAGAAAGATAGCGAAAGACAGAGGGGCAGAGGAGAGGGAGAGGGGTGAGGAAAAAATGAAAAACGACGACTGTCTCGGCTGACCCTGAGAAGCTCGGAGGTGGAGCTCATCGCTTGAAGAGAAAGAGGACCACTGGGACGAGGCGAGGACAGTATATATACATATATATATATGTATATATATATATATATATATATGCATCTATATGCGGGTTTGGGAAAAAAATGCCGCTCTCGCCGCGGCCAGCTTTCGGCCTCCCCCGGGATCCGGGCCTCGCGCGGCGCGAATCGCCCGCGGGAGGAGCTCGGGCCGTGGAGCGCCCCCTCCCACCCTCCCCCAAATATCGTGGGTTGTACATATATTATATATATATATATATATATATATATGTGTGTGTGTCTGTGTGTACACTCCTTCGCGCCGGAGGAGCCGCGCGGGCCACGTCGACGGCCCGGGCGATCCGGGCGCTCGCCCAATAAACGGTCGACGGGCGGATTTATAGGCTTTAGATTGCCGGTCAGCCGTGGTCGGTCGTGGTATTAGCTGGCCTACTTATACATGGACTAAATTGTTTCGGTTATTCATTCGCTTTTTTTGTTTTTCCTTTTTTTGGGGGTGGAGGGGGGGAGGGGAGGGGAGGGGGCTCTATTTCGCTGTGCGCCGTTTTATTCTCGTTTCGTTGAAAAAGCCAGCGATCGCGCGGACAGAGGCTCGGGGCGAGCGTATCTTTAACACGCGAGCCTCGAAATCACGGGCCGAGGGTAGGTGGCTTGGCATTCCGCGGAACGAGGGGGGCGGGGTCATTTTTCCAATCGATAGACGATCCTTCCTGGGTACTCTTCAAGTATACCGTTGAGCAAAGAAAGTGATCTGCTTTAAATTATAAGAGAGAGAGAGAGAGAGAGAACAAAATGACGAAAGAAGTTGTTTCTTTAAAAGTGGGAAATGTAGAACAATAAAAAAAAAATAGTTTCCTACGAATAATATCAAAGTAATAGGCGTCGAGCGTTTCAGATATAAGAAGGAAAAAGAAAAATCGACGTAGATGTCTGGTTGTTCATAAAATCGTTATCTCCTTTATTACCCAGCCGTTTGTATTTTATAGCTCCGAATGATTTTTCTATCGTTTCTACCTGCGTAAAAAAAAGTCAACCCTTTTCAAAAATCGACTAAACATTTATTTCCAGCGTACGCGCCAGCCTGAAACTTTGTAACGTCGTCATTTCGGAATTCTGTTTTTCAGTGTTATAATTACCAATTCCGGAGCACGGATTCGCGCAAATTGTAGATTTTCCCGGCGAAATACGCGTAAAACCTGTGCCAAAGTCACGATGTGATCGAACAATGCAGAGTAAGAAAAAAAAAAGTTACAAACATCTTACGAACAAACCTATTTTACATTCTTCGATTTTTTCACTTGAGAACCTATAGTTTTTCAGCTCAAAGTATAAACGATAAAGATGATTTTAGCCGATTATACACGCATTGTATATTACAACTTGTAACCAAATCCGAGATAATTTTTCGCAGTTTTCTGGGCACAATAGCCAATATTTTGACGTGTTAACAATAATAGCTTACTACTGTTCTACAAGTAATACGTTCATACGTATAAATTATAATAATTATGACTTTGTTGAATAATTATGAAATTTTTTCACCAACGCTATTTATACATACATATGTATATATAAGACACAGGCTGAAAATGATTTAAACTTATCTGCGAAGAAAAAGTGTAAGGCACCAGTAGAAATTTCTACGCGTTATACTTATTCTTTCGTTGAAAATCCATGAGCCAACCACACGCGCGCGCACACACACACACACACACACACACACACACACACAGAGGCTGCCTAACGCTCGAATTATCGTACATATCGCGAGACAAATTACGTGACCGCTGTTCTTAAGCGTACTATACACATTATAATATTATGCGCGTCGTCTACGAGGACTTCTTTTCTTTCTCCTCCTCTGCCCCCCCCCTCTCTCTCTCTCTCTCTCTCGCCCGCTTAATAAGTACGCGTTCAGCGGCCCACGATACGCGGGAATCGTGTGTAATGAGGGTCGGCGCGAGCGCGCGGCATCGCGTGCGCGTAATAATTGTCATCTCCGATTTGGCGAAGAGAAAAAAAAAAGAAGATGAGCGGGTGAAACGCGGGGCGGTCGGGCACCGAAGAACGAGCGAAAATTTCGACGATTTCATAAACACTTATACGATTATAAACACTTTATAATATACAGTTCGTATGCATTGCGCGTAACGAGAGCCGCGCTCTGTTTTACGTTATACAGAATGTCGCGGAAAGCCGGTTTCCCTTCATCTTCTTCTTCTTCTTTTGTCTTTGTGTTTGAAAAAAAAAAAAAAAAATGCTTTTCACATCGAGTACATTGGGCGTAGGAAAAATGTCATAAAATACATAATTACAGCTGCCGCCACGACAAGGGGTTTTGTATAATGAGATATATTTAAGGTAGGCTGTGCCTCATGATTTATGCAGGTAACTTGATCAATGAATGTTTTTTTGTCCTTTCGACAATAGAAGCGCGTCTATCTATCGATTCATTCTTTTCATTGATATTAAAAAATTTTAATTCACTAAATTACATATATCGAATGAATAGGAGAAAAATGACGCGTTGCAAAAAGCACGAAAAATGATATGCTTATATAAAATAATGTATCGTATTACAATTTTCGCCTAAATTAAACTGCAGTAAGTGAGGCATATTTCTTTCCCATACGAATCGGTGAAGTTGAATTTTTGTATTATCGCTGGTTCTTTTTAAACGGTCCTAATGGACTTTTTCAGTATGATAGATTATTAGCGTTAAAAAAAAAGTTAATTACATTTAATTCATATGTGCTTTAAGCTACTTTTACATAAATGTAAAGAATTTGAAATTCTTTTAAAACTGACAAATTCATGCAGTGTATATTAAAATTTAATGCAAAATATACTGAAATTTTATTCGTCCACATGTGCGTGAATTTTCAGTTTACAACGAGTCGCAGATCCTTCGAGTTTATGCAGTCTAGCTTCCAGTACATGTATATTAAATTTAACGAAAGTATAATGAAATTTCAATTGCATTGATTAATGAAAATTTTATATTGGCGACCGCAAGTCATTATTTTCAAATCTAATGTATTGTATAATTTCGTTTATATTGTTATTTCGTAAATGCCTACCAAAAATAAGCTAATGTCATAAGTTAGGTTAGAACACTAACAACTAACGTTAGCTGACTTTTAACGCTTTTAGTATTTATTATACATATGTAAGTATGAAATGCATGGCAAATATTTAACGAGATAAAGATTTCGTCGGTCTGATCTAATAAGTGATCTACGATTTTGAAGCTTTTTTTTCTAGCCGCTCGTGGGACTCCGCGGAAAAACAGGTAGCAACCTGTCGGTTTACAAGGAAAGTCGTAAAGTTTTTTTTTTTAACGATTATCAAACAATTTTATGAATTTAATGTTGATTGCGCATTGACTTAAGTTTTGTACACAATATTTCATTTTTTTTATCAGCGTTGATAAATAGAAGTTGAACATCTGGTTCAGAAAGATTCCAAAAGCTTTTTTTTCTTCAACTGCTATCAACCATAAGTATTCCCTTTAATTTGGTTCACCATTCGAATAAATTGACAATTTACGTTTTTCGTTTATGCGCTTCAATTTTCAATTCTGATGAATTTCACCGTCAAAACAATTTTTTCTTATATAGATAGTTTTATAGTGCAATATATATATAGTAATTTCAAAGATATATCTTTTATTAATGTGGAGACAATTGGAGTCGAAACTAGAATCCTCCCAGACTTCTACGCTTCGGGAACACGCTCATTCGCCGAAACATTCCTCAAAGCGACACGGAGCCACCTCTATTAACATCCGGCACTTCCTCGTCGCATTCGTCGAGGAAACGAGCCCGCGAGGGAGGGAAAAAACACACACACACAGGATTTTCTCGCCGAATGAAGGAGGCCGGTTCGTTCTGCATATTATCGATTGTTTCTCGAGAGGAGGCGGGAGCGTTTATAAGGGGCCATGTCCGAGAGGTGGCGCCATCCGCATATATGTATATATATATATATATATATATATATATATATATATATATATATATGGGTTCAGTGGATCAGCAGCTCAGGTGCATCCGCGATTTCTCGCGGTTCACCCGGAATCTTTGAATATATAGTCGCATTCCATTCTCATATATATGTATATATATATATATATATATATATATATATATATATATATATATTATTCGGATGGGCGCTGTTCTATATATAATTGATTGAACAAACGACGCGACTGCGAAGCGATATCTCGACGCTTCCTGCGGACACTGCGCTGGACTTCCTCAGCGCCAGGTCGAAAAGTTACCGACACCGCCCACTTCTTTTTGTCTGTTTTTTGTTTTTAAGAGATACACACGCCCTGTACGTATATACATATACGAAAATTGCCGCACCTCCTTCTCTTTTTCTCTTTCTTTGTAATTTATATATATATAGAAGGGATGGGAATGGAACTCTACGGTAAACCGTGCGAAGAACGATGGATAGAGGAAGGGAGAGAGATTTTATCCGATTTCCTTCGATCTTACGCCCGAAAAATGCGGAGTAATCGAGGAAAAAAACGGTCTCACGGAGAGCGAGCCCGTGTCATCATCGCGCAAACTCAGACGCGATGAATTTACACTGCACGCGAGGCGTAAAGTTTCCGTGAAGCATTGTGTCGGCATTGATTGTGTCTCGCGCGCCTCTATAGAGCCTCTTTGGTACGTGCGCGCTCGCCTCTCTTCCCCCCCCCTCCCCATCTCGACGCCTCTCGCGCATTTTTTTAACGCATCCCCGGTCCAGCGACGAGGGGGCCTTCTCGTATTATATACATATATATGTGCATTGTTTTGGGCTACTTCACAAGTCTGCACATACACACACTGAGGTATATCAATGTGTTACGTATACACATGCATTTATATTATATATATATATATATATATATATATATATATATATATATATATATATTCGCGCACGCACTCCTATAGAGAAACCAGTCAAAAGGACGCACAACCACGCGGGCGTACACACACGCAAGCACAGAGGCAGAGGGAGTCTTTACCTCCGCGCATGCTGCACTTGACTCTCGATTTTTGGGTGAAAACGAAAGTTGTACTTTAAGCCGGCGAGGGACGAGGGTTGGGCAGGAAGGGAGGGGGGAGGGCCTAGAGAGGAGAGAACGGTCCTCTTCAATTACCCGAGCGCGCAGACGGGCGCGCGCGCGCGCGCCTGGAATTGTGCCAAAGGAGAAGAAAGAACGCAGGGGTATAAGGTAGTGTGCACCACATGCATAAAAAAAGGAGAAGATTTACTGTTTTTTTCTTTCTTTTCTTTTGTTGGTTACCGCAAGGTTTGCCAAAATCTTCCCGCGAAAATGGAAATTTTTAATTCGCGATCTTTTTTTTTTTTTTTTTTTACGCGGGGTTTTTGAAACTTTTGTGCTTCGACGAACCGTTAAGGTTCGTACGTCGGGACGCGCGTATATATTTCAAAGCGTGTATAAAAGGCAGGTCTCAATCTTCATTAATCAAAAAATGCATTCTCGGATCATTGAAAGAATGTTGAGCGTATGGGGAGGTGGGGGGGGGGAGAGAAAAAGAGAGAGAGAGTTGAACGATCGAGCCAGATTCAGCTTTGTGACCTGTTGTTTATGCTGGACATTTACGTTGCTCTGGAAATCAATCTGGCTGAAGAAAGAAAATTTTTTAAATATTTCGATAAATTTATACCTTTACGGTTTATAGTTGTATTTTTACTTAATTATAATTATCATTATTATTATAGTGCAGTTTTTGTAATTAAGGCATATATTGTGTTGCTTATAGATCATTATCACATCACAAATTATTCTAAAATAATTATCAATAACCTATAGAAATTCTTGAAAGTTTCCTCGTCATGTCCCCGACACATGCTGGATTCTCGATAGTAATACCGCTGATCTCCTATGCGTAATAACTCGCTAAATCCAAGCAGCATTTCCCATTTAAACCTGCAATTATTTCATTTCCATAATATTCTATGTATTGCGCTATCGAATTTAGTTAGATTTACTTTTCACCATTTGGGAAAAAAACTTGAGGTTTTCTAGACGCGATTCTATTTAGGTGAGCAAAAATAAGGAGACGAAAGGAATATTCATCTTGAATCTAGGTAATTGCCCTTTCTTTTTCCTCATATAGAAAGAATTTAGGAGCTCTTCGCTAGGATCTTATTGTTATGTATGTATATATATATATATATATATATATATATATATATATATATATATATATCAAAAAAATCATCAGAAATTAGCATAATATAATAAAGAAAATAACCTAAACATCTTAAAAACTGGGAAAAAATATAAATTATTCAATGTTATAGTTTAAATATATATTTTAAAAAATAAAATACCATTATTTGATGCAAACAAGAAAATGTGTAGAATCAATGTGTACAAACTAATATAATCTATAAATTAAAAAGGAATTTTCTATATTTTACGCATTTCAATTTTCCATACACTATTTTTCATATTTCAAATATATTTCATATTTTCGTTAATTTTCTAGTTCAAATAAAAATGTTTTAAACATATTTTATCTAGAATTCTCTAAATATTAACTAGTCTTAGGGACTTGGATCGAGTTAGATATTTAAACCAGAATCCTAAATGATGGGAGACTTATACACAATTGAATCTATAAAGATTTCCTTGCTAGATCCGAATTAGAAATTGTAAAAACACTGAAGGCGGGTAAGATTCTACACTAAATTTTTACACAGAATAGATTATATATAATATATTGATTTAATTAGTTCTGTACATTAATACAGCCATTTTATATAACATAGTTATACCTAAAGTTACAATTTCGATTATATGACTGAAACCGATCAAGATGATTATTAATACTATATTTTTGCAGGTGTTCTATTGTAACTAGCAATGACCAAGTATTAAATGGTAAATTGGCTTTAACAGATTACAATTCAACAACCGTATCTTCGATCGTGTACCGATTAAACGACGATGTAAAAGTTCTATCTATATTAATCAGAATCTACGGACGGCAGATATAACAAATTTATTAATAAAAACTCGCAACGATATGTTTTTTCCACACTTTTCCACTCAAAAGAAAAAAAAATAGTATGCCGAACAATTGGAATCGATCATATATTTTTTCATGTAATACAATCTGTACATTTCGTTTCATTTCTGAATATCTGGATTACAGCGTGATTCCGAAACTCGTTCGGGAATGCGAGATTCTTTGTAAATAATGTCCGTTGACGGATGTACGGAGACTCGCCAAAAGTCGAGAAAAAATTCCAATTAGACATAATTTCCCTCAGTCGACGATGCCATTCGAACTAACAGATTCATCGATCAAGACACATTTCGTTAAGATGTATTTGACTAATTGCATAAAAATTTTACTGCAGTTTGCAATTTGACAGAAGATGCAACGACAAAGACTCTATTTAAAAAAAAATGTAGGTGAAAGTTATACAGCTCACGTCAATACTCGACAGGAAAAAGTATCACAGTGCGGAAAATCTATTACGTAGATAAGTTGTTGCCGATCTATTCGGCCCTCTTACTTGTCGAGAGATCGTCAAACTCGCGTCGCGGCGCGCAAGTGAAACTCGTGCAAGCAGTTGGAATGCCCATTAGATTTCGCCCAAACTACGAGGCGGCGGCACCTTACGATCCCAATTAGCTGATCTGACAAATCTCGGTTTAACGACACGCCCCGCAAACGTCGGGGGGGGGGGTCGAGCAAAATCCTTAATACGCCCCCCCCCCAAATCTCGTAATCCCCGCGTGGGTGTAACGGGAACTACGCCGATCGTAATCGCGCGTACGCGTCTCGAGCGAGTGGGCTGAAATACGGTGGGGCGGGTCGGCATCGAGCCACTTCACCTCTCCTCCCCCGCACGTGCCCAGGACAAGCCCCCCTCGTCAACCCCCTCCCCCCCGATAATTCGCGCGAATTCCGGGACATCGGTGAACGAGCCCACGCGTTTGGCGAGCCGGTGGCGACCTGTGCACGCGCCAGATTCGTGTATACCCCATCGTACACAGGCATCGTCCGGTCGCCACGCGCGTATGCTACATAATCCCAGCATATATATATATTGTATAAATAGCTCGCTGGGATTTTCCCCGAGCCCCCCCCCCTTTAGGTGCCGGCCACCGTCCTCCTCTTGCGGTGTTGTAAAAGCTTGCATTATAGGTATTTTGTGGATGTACCTATGTACACACTACAAGGTTGCTGTAGAATTCCTTCGCTCTCCTCGCTCTCTCTCTCTCCTCTCTCTTTCTCTCTAACTCGCCAGACCGCGCTCGGTAGATGCGGGGGCGCGAAGCGTCACGCGGCGAGTTCCGCTGCTTTCATTCACCCCCCCCCCATCCTCCTTTCCTTACACCCCCTCGGTACGGAAGACACCGGGCATCAGCGCGGGGACAATGTGTACCGAGAGCCCGAGGATTATATTATGAGGCCATCGGGCTTCGCGAAGATCACCCCCCCCTCCGTCATTCCACCCATCTTCGAAGTGAAATATTACCCCGCCTCTCCCTAGCAGCAGCAGCAGCTCGGGGAAATTTGAAGTACGCCCCCATGCGTTTTGGAAGGTTATATGTGCTTTCACTTCTTTGCTCAGGGGCCGCCCCCCGGGTCCATTGTCAACATCCCGCCGCGCGAGGAGCGTTTTTTTTCTTCGCTTCCACCTTTTTTTTCATAATGCATATCTATATATCTATATATATATAAGCATCTTTCCTCCCGTTTTCTCCCAAATCGGTCAGCTATGTAGATATTTTATTATTCTTCTTCGTCGTCTTCTTCTTCTTCATCTTCATTATTTTTTGCCTCTTCCGCTCTTCCGGCCCGGACGGAGAATAGACAAGAGGGACAGATGGGGGGCAAAGGGACAGCGCCGACAAAAAGTGTTAGAACGGGACGGTGGTCCATCCGCCCTGTGACTCTCGTTGCCTGCCCTCGTCCACTCGGGATCGTTTTGATTCTTCGAGTGCGCTGATTCCCACCGATGCGCGCTGGGATTTGCTACGCAGCAGTACATATATCTATATATATAATATAATTTATAGATGCATAGAATACACACACACACACACAGATATTTATATGTATATATTTTTTTTAAATGCACGTGCACACAATTGCGGGCTTGGAGACTATAGGCGTCGGAAAGCTCGTTCTTCCCTTTTGTTTAGCGCCATTATTCCGAATGTACAGACAGCAGGCCTCAGAGCCAGCGGCTGCTTTAGTTTCCTTATATTCTATATATACGTGTATTATATATGTACGTATATGTCCACGTATGCATCTAATTATATGTATAAAGGTAAATTACGGCCAAAAGGTGCCAGGAAGTTATATAACATTCAGTTGTATATATATATATATATGTCGTCAAATCTTGCAAGCTTAACAATGTTATGGGAGCAGAGGTTATGCTTAATGTAGTATTATAGAACAGTATTAAAAAAAGAACGAACCTGTGAAGTGCAAAGTTTGTATTCTTATGCTGCCTATACATTTTCCTAGTTGTAATAACTGTACGAACTTTGTATACACGTACAATAGCTGGGCTATTTACCGGAACGTATCAGCAGAAATAATAAGAACATTTATTGCATATATAAAATGTATATATTATAAAATTGAGAACGTCTAAAAATGAGAGGCCATCCGATATATGGATAACGGATTTGGACCCGTTTGAGCGCGATAACTCTGACTGCCTCTAAATTGAGACCTCGAAAGGCTTAGCGTTTACATTTTCAGGATAGGGCCCTACCTTTCGTTCATTAGAGCGAAATTCATATATACCCGTATAGTCTCGTGAATGTTTCTTTCTGATGAAGAACGCTATTTTGAATCGAATAAAGGCATTTTTATGCAAATCCACGTACCTTCGAAGTTTGGGAAAATTGATGCAGCACAGACGGATAATCAGCATGTAGCCAAAGCCTGGGAAATCGGTCATTGTTATTTCCCTTGAATCCGTCGCAAATTCTAATGATCCTCCTAAACTTTTCTCTCATTTAACTGGCGAGAAGTGGTATAAATTTAAAGTAAGATAGTGCACTTCGCATCATGGCAATGAAAATGCGTAAGATCTTAAAATATTTACAGGGACCATTAGGGTTAGAAGTTGAGCGCACCTCCCTCAATCTGGACCAAATCTGACCAAATCCCACTCTCTTTATCTGTACGTAGCATTTGGTTTCTTCTCCTGGTATAAGTCTTCAAATTCGCGCCAATTGAATCGAGCAACAGTAGTGAGAAATTAATAATGATAAACAAATAAATGTTAATAGTATATATATATATATATATATATATATATATATATATATATATATATACTTTAAGTATGAATAATACAGATACGAATTTTATGAAAGTAACATTATATCTATTAGCTATTACAGAATGAAATAAGTGAATGCATAATACATTATATAAATTTGTATGTATTCCATTCTTTTCTTCTAATTGTTTTCATTATATTTATTTGTTGAAATTGCTTACAGTTGGTATGAATAAAATAATTATAGCATTTTTCAATAATATAATTTGATGATAAAGTTTTTCATGATGAATTAGAATATTAGCTTTCATCAACTACGATAGTTTTCTACGATCTACAATGAATATGTCGTCTTGATGCTTTCTCGTTTGGCTATATATCCCCTTTGTTGGAGGTAGGGGGGGGGAGATAGTTTTTGTTTAGAAAAATATCAATTTTACACGTGGCATTGGAACCAGTGGCCCTATAGATAAAATTACTGCTGTGAACCTTTTCATTTCACATATTTTATATGATTCTCCATTTATAGAACAATCGGCCAAGCGAACATTTCGTCATTGAATATATAGTATTTTCTGTACAAGATATTTGGTAGCTATGGCTTAAACAGGTGCTATACTGACAAGGGGCGTGGACTGTGTATGGTTAATTAATCACGTCCACCTGAATTAAATGTATGAAAAATAAAAGAAAAAGAAGAATTCGTTGCCATTGTTCCTTAAACTGCACCTTTATTCCCTTCATTCTAAAATAGATACTTTATAAAACGGTATTATTTGGGTTCCTTGCAATTTCTAAAAAGTTGTGAAATTATTACTTTTCGTCTCATTGGATTTTATTGGATTTTTATTTATCTTCATAACAGAAACACTCACATAGGGTTTACCTAAAAAGATTTTCATGATAAATAAGTTCTATGTACGAAAATCATTACATTCTTATATTTGAATAACTAATTAAGTTCAATTGTTTATAAAAGCAAGTGTAAAGATTTCACTCGACTAGTAAATATAATTAATGTTGAATTAAGTTCTTAAAATATTAGTATTATCAATAATAGTAAAAGTAAAATACTATCATTTTACTAAAAATCACCATATCATTCCTTTAAAAAAAAAAACATATATATAACCGTTTTAATAAGAAATGCAATATATATTTATTTAAAAAATTACCAAGTAAAAATCTCAATTTCTATTAAATTAATACTTAGTATATTCCATTTGTAACATTTCCAACGAGGAGCTTGACAAATGTTAATCACGCTGTCCAGTATGCCTCGGCATTATAAAAAAATATTGATAATAAAACCTACCATTGGTAAAATTGAAGCCCGCGCAAGATTTTCTTTATATCTAGAAACTTCTGCAGATGCATTATATATATATATAGGGACATATCTAACCAGCCTCATATACAGGACAAAAGAGAGGGCGGGCCCAGGTATCCTTCTAAATTGTCTTACGTATATAATTACGGACGGCCCCCTAATACAAGAATGCCTACTGATAATAGAATGGACAAATTTGATACGTATCATAAGTGTAAATATCAAGTCTATGCACATTAACATATTCTGAAACGTTCCTTTTTCGTAAGCCAAGCAGCCATACAATGAGACCCTCCCACCCGCCTTGAAACAGGCCTCCCAGTGCATGTATGCGCACGCGCGCGCGCGCGCGTACACACACACACATAGACAGTTATAAATAGAGAGCAATTTACGAAGCGAGAACAATTAAATAATCATCCTTCAATTATACGAGCGCGTCGACCGCGCGCGCATACCTTAATACACACTCGAGCCAGCGCGCCGAAGCGACGTTTAACAGGTGTTTATTATCCGCGTCTGCCGATAGCCATCTATATAGTTACACGAGCAAAATGGGGCGCCCTCTTCCCCCTCCCCATCCCTGGCCCCCCTCCTCCCCCTCCTCCTCCCATCCCACCCTTCGCCCACCGCGGTCCCGCGATGATAATTTCACAATCTTATGGGTGGGGGAGGGGGGGGGGGTGGAGCGTCCCTAGCCGCCATAAACGAGCCTAACCAAGTGTATATATATTTAGCTCGCGGCCGTCGCCCGCCATCCGCGCGCGCACCGTTGCGTAACCTCCTCCGAATTTGCGCCCCAAAAATTTGGGCGAAAAATTACAGGGGGGGAGGAGAAAGACCCCCCGCCCCACCCTACCCGCCCGAACCCAGCCCCGGCCGCATTCCCCCGTTTCTTTTGCTCGGTCTACTGCGGCCCGGCTCCTTGCGCGGTGGCTTGCTTAGAGAGAGAAAGGGAGAGAGAGAGGGGGGGGGAGGAGAGAGGCTCCTTAAAAAATACTTGAGCTGGTTATTTTGATTCCGGTGCAAGCGCGCGCGCGCGCGCTCGGACGGAGCGCCGCGCAGCGGCTAAATAGAAAACGGTCGTTCGCGGCCAAAGTATATGTAATGCGTTTTACGCGCACGGTGTACACGCGCGCGCGCGCACACAGCGATGGATTTTCCACCGTGGCGCGGCCCGACCGGGCCCGGGGAGGGCCGCCGATGCAGCCGCCGCCGCCGCCGCCTCGCTCCCGCGGCTCCTCGACGACGCTCTCTAATTAACGGGGAGCCGCGAGTATGCGGATCGCGGCCGCGCGCACGGGCGCTCCTACGGGGGTTGGGTAGAGGGGTGAACTGGTGGAGGACGTGGTTGAGGACGAAGGGGGGTGGGGGAGTGAGGGAGAGCGACGAAGGCCGCG